>JBCEWC010002220.1:0-35724 GCA_038996855.1 Solanum aculeatissimum
GTATTAAAAGTGAATTATATATGTATTAGAATCATATTGCTATAAATGGTAAATATTTTCTAATATGGTATATATATATAAGTTGTCCATTTTCTTTAACCATGGTCTTCTTTTTTTTTTTTTGGGCTTAAAGCCTTAAACTATGTTCTCCCTTCTCTGACTCCGCCACTCGTATGATACTAAATAATAACATGTTGGAATATTTACTTAACAATTATTTGGACATCACAACCATTTTTTTGGGCAATTATATTATATGCAAGGGATTAGGTTGGTGTAGAAAATGATCCATATGTTTTTTATTATTTTGTGTCATGTGGTCCTGAAAACATAAGCACATTGATACGCTGTTGTCTCTTTACAAAATAAATTAAATATGGAATTCGTTGTCAATTTATCACTAATAAATTTATTTGTTGCTTATTCCTATAATTTTGGAGAAAAGGGAAAATCTAAAAGGAGGAACAAGTGAAGAAGCAAAAAAGTAAAATCAATTCAATGTGTACTGATCATTGACCCACATGGTTATTCATCAATTTATCTTGAAATCCATTGTACTATATATGATACTATCGTGTGTTACAGTTGAAACTTAGCAATTCCTTATAATGATACAAGCAGCAAAGAATTATCTGCATATATATATTCTCAAGTTAACCTTGCCTCCAAATTAAATTCCTAAATATTGTTGCTGTTTTATCCTTTCATTTGATTAAAGGAATCTGAGTCAAAGTAATTAATTCAATTCAAGAGCCAACTCTAGCTAGCTTATGAGTTATGACAACACTTATTTTTCAATTAAAGTGATTTAGACTTCTTATGCAGTTCTAAAATATCATAACCAAAGGAAACAGAAATTTGTTTGGTGGAATACACTACAAAAAATAATATGCATTAGCTCTGTGTGTATTATTAATATGTTCATTGATACTTTTTTCTCAATCTATGTATAACTAATGAAGTATTAGTTGTATATTCTATATGATATTATGTTATGTGTAACAAGTACATGATAAATCACGATATTAGTAAATTAAAAAAATTTAATGCGTGCATTAACATGGTTGAATAAACAATTGTCCTTCAAAACTTTTTTCGCTATATTTGGCAAGGGTATTGTTGTAAATAAATAATTTATTTTAAAAAATAACCTTTGCATGTTATTCTTAATTAACCAAACCGATTGATGCATAAGAAATATCTCAGCATAACTAAATTGTCTACTTAAGTAAAACTAATATTACGAAAACATCATATTAAATACTACTCTTATACATCTTACCAAACGACTCCTTAGTGTTGGATAAATATTAATGGATCTAGTGTCCTAGCCATTATTTTGCTTTGATATTTTTTGGTATAACCATTTGGCACTTAGCACTGGCATACGAGAATTCGGATTTACTGGCTTAGATGAGTGGCTCATGGCTTTGTAAATATATTTAGTTTTTGCTTTTTTACTATCAACTATGAGTGCCACCACCGATCAATCTAAATTCATGTATTTTGCAAGTCAGGCTCATATAAAGATGAAATATTTCTTACCAAGGCTTTTACATATTTAAAGCAGTAACAAAGTTAGGATTTTCACTAAGAGATTTTAAATCTGAAGAAGTGAACACACTAACTAGTCGAAATGGTTTCGACATCTACTATACATACATAAAAATAATTTAATCATGTATAAATAGTACTATAATTTTTTGCCGAACCCTTTGGCTATAGATTGACTCTGTCACTGATTAAAGGTACAAATCCAAACTCGATTTTCTAATTAAAAATAAAATAATTTTATTTATCTCATTAAATTGTTTAATGATAAAGCTATATGGTACATAACATGATCACTAAACATACTAAATTTTAAATGTGAACCCACATCTACTCATAAGAGTAACAAGTGAGAAAACAGTGACATGCCACCCATCTTATTTTCAAAAAGGTGAACCACCCCCAATACTTATATGAAAAGGGTTGAGGTAGATTGGTGGGATATTGAAAAAGCAAAAGTTTGGAGATCTACTTTTTAACTTTGCTTGCAAAAGTTCCAGTTTTGCATGTGCGCCATAATGCCTCATCCTGCTCTGTTTTGACTTCTCTGATTCCCTTTTCATAACCACTATCTCTTTCAAATTTGTAACATTGAATTTCTAGTAACTTTATAATTACTCTTTCAACATTTAAATATTTATGAAAGTTGTTAGTATATATTTATATTATGTATCAAAATACAGACCCATATTTGTATTGGGTAAACAAGTGGTCTAAACACGTGTCAATAGGAATTTTGGTCCATGGCCCAATCAAGCATACGAAGAAGCTCATATCTCAATGACATAATCAAAAAGGATAAATACATCAAATATTGCCGTACGAATAGTTAGAGCTCGATAGAGGAATATTAGCTATCATGTAATACTTTGAAGCTCGAGTGGAGCCTTTTTATTGGCTTATGCTTTATTTTTGTAACGTATAAATATTATCTTTGACACACTTGTAGGCTTCATCTGACTTCACTTCTATTTGCTTTATCATTATAATTTCATTTTTATCTATTAAAATTGCAATATTTAATTATTGATAATTAAATCTTAATTATGAGTTAAGCTAAGATACATGTTGTTAACTTCATGATACAAATCCAATTGTACCCCTTTTTGGCAAATATATATTTGTAGTATTATTTTTGTCTAGGAGTAGAGCAGAGTATCTTCCTTCTTTCTCTTTTTGTTGGACATAAACAAGACAAACCTCAACAGCTAGCTTGTGAACATAATCTAATTTATTACACTGTTTTTAGTAGGCAATAATTGATTGACAACCTTCTCTTGGAACAGTTCAATGTAACAAAGTCTGTTGAACCTAATCTCTTAACTTAAATCCTTATCAATTTAAAATCATCAATATATGCTATAGCTTATTAATTAAAATTTACCCTTGTTGGTGGCTATATATGATTCCATGTCATGATGGCTGCAGTAACAAAATACATATTTTCTTTATAATATCAATGCCTGCTATAGTTTGGCAGGAAAGAAAATGTTTTCTAAAAGATCTTTTCCTAGAAAATAAATTATAACTGTATTATGTTTGGTTAAGATTCAATAAATGTATATGAAAAAAAATCCCTATACTTTCTGGCTTATGTTGCACAAAAGCATTTTCTTTTTTAAAAGTTTGACTTAATTTTCTAAAGTAAGTAAATTTCTTATTGAAATAGTAACATTTTTAGCTTCCAAAATTTGGGCAAACAAACTTTTATTTTCTCTGATTTCACCAAGGAAATCATTTCCTTGATCTTTAAGAAATTTGTTTTCCTTAAAAAAAATATTTTAATCAATCAAAACAGGTAAAAAATAAAAAATTACTTTTCAGAAAATAATTTTTTTCCATACTTTTCTTTCTTTATTATTATTATTATTGAGGGAAGGGAAGGGGTCGAAAAGAAAGAAGGGGTTTACATTGAATCAAGTACTTAACAACACACGTGCTACTCAACAATTGCTATAAATTAGGACTTCAGTTACTTTAGAGTAACTAGGACTCTTCATGTATTTTATCAGCTCCTATTTCCTAGGAATTAGCTTTGCACGATGTTCTATTTGCATTATATATAAACTGTACTAGAGAATCATTAATGATACACAATTTTCATCTTGCTTCTCTGCAATTATATGGTTTCAGATCCAAACTATTCTAAAGAGTCCAAGATTCGATTGTTTTTTCCGTACATATGGCATCTACTACCCCCGTCGCTAATGTCGACTCCATCCCTGTCCTACAACACCTTGTTCAATTCAATCCATCTTCTCAGTTGCCCATTAAACTCTCTGGCAGCCATAATTTCGGCATATGGATAGCCCAAATTGCCATTCTCCTTCATGGTCATGGCCTCTATGGTCATCTTGATGGTACAAAGTGTCCCCTCCTGAAACCGTCACCATCAATGGACTGCAAACTGCCAAATCTACGTACAAGGATTGGTTTCGTCAAGATAAGCTCATCCAAAATGCCCTGATGGCCTCTGTTGATGTCACAATCGCACCCATGGTCGCTTCTGCAGTCAACTCCAAAGTTGAGTGGGACCAACTTTACACTTACTTTGCGAACAAATCACAAACTCGCATTTTCAGTCTTCGTCACCATCTTAGTCAAGTAAGCAAAGACAACACATCCGTTGTTGAATATATGTGGGAAATTCGCTCTCTCTCTGATGAACTAGCCACATCGAGTCCTCTGTTAATAATGAGGAACTCGTGGTGAAAATATTGAGTGGACTTGGGCCAGAGTTCCGTGAAATCTCAACATCCATAAGGGCACAGGACTCTCCAATCAGCTATGCAGAGCTTTTTGATAAGCTTCTTGATCATGAAATTTTCCTCAAACATGAAGACCTCAAGAAGACTACCACCCAAATCATAACAGTTGTTGCTCAACGTCCAATGAATTCTCTATCAACCCCCTACAACAATCGTCGTCCACCCAACAACAGTACCAGGTGTCCTCACAACAGACAACAACATCAAAGCAACACTTCCCAGTCCTCCATGGGTCAACTGCAGGGGCACAACTTCCCACAACAATCCTCCCGAGTTTGATGTCAACTTTGTGACAAATTTGGGCATACCGCAAATGTTTGTTGCTCTCGATCCCATAATCACTTTGAAGTAAAATCCATCTTTGTTGCACAGACAACACCACATGACCCTTGGATTGTTGATTCGGGTGTGTCTCACCATATTACATCTAATACCAACAACCTACACAATGTTCAAGACTTCAAAGGGGTCGACAAAGTGCCAATAGGTAATGGTGATGTGATTCCAATCACTCAATCTGGTAATACTCATTTACATACATCGAGTACTACCTTTAAGATCTCTAATATTTTGTGTACTCTAGCCATAAAATGCAAACTTATCTCAGTCAATCAATTTTGCAAGGACAATCTAACCTCAATTGAATTTTTCTTTTTAAATTTCTTGTGAAGGATCTGACTACGGGAACACCTCTTCTATGTGGCCCGAGTAAAGTAGGACTCTATGAATGGTCATCCTTGTCTCGACCAAACATCAATGTAGCCTTTGCTGGACCTTCCTTAAATTTGTGGCATCGGAGATTGGGCTACCCCCATTCTCGCGTTTTATTTTCCATTTTAAATAACTCTTATCTTTTATTTTCTTTGAAAGATCAGTTTACTTATTGTAATTCTTGTTGCTGCAATAAAGCACACAAATTTCCATTTTATTCAAATACTTTGTCCAGCAAGTCTCCATTAGAAATAATTTACAGTGATATATGGGGGCCCTCTCCAATTCTCTCCATTGATAAAAATTGATATTATTGTTTATTTATAGATCAGTACACCAAATACATTTGGTTGTACACAATGAAAAACAAACATGAAGTTCACAAAGTTTTTCAAAACTTACATCCTGTGCTTGAAAAATATTTTGGCCACAAAATCCTCACACTTTACACTAATGGCGGTGGAGAATATCAAAGCCTACAACCATACCTCAAATCAAATGGCATACAACACCTTGTATCTCCCCCTCATACTCCTCAAAGGGTCTCCCTAGCTGAAAGACGTTATCACCACCTCATCGAGACAACCAAAACACTGTTTCACCAAGAAAGTCTACCTTCCGATTTTTGGATATTCGCTTACCATCATGCTGCCTTTCTAATAAACCGCCTGCCAACCATCACACTTCATAATAAATCTCCCTTTGAAACTCTTTTTAATGAGCCACTATGTTATGAATCTCTTCGTACATTTGGCTGTCTATACCCATGGTTGCGACCCTATGCCCAAAAAAAATTAGAGACCTATTCCAAACTTTGTGTCTATCTTAGTTTTATTGTCACTCATCATTGCCATCAGTGTTTTGAACCCACCAGCTCCAAAACTTCTCTCCCGGGATGTAAAGTTTTTAGAAGATATTTTCCCATTTGATAATCTTTTCTCTTCTTTAAAATAAAATTTCTTATCTTTAACTTGGGACCATTCTTTAAATCCTAATAATTTAACCATGGAACATAATTTAAACAATAATCCTCAAAATTTCATGATGTTGCCCCCCCCACTATCCCGTTGAGACAAGATACAGGTCAAGATGCCTGCTCACTTCGTGCTGCACAGAAGAGAAACCCACAGTCGGATCAATCCACCATTTCTACACCAGGTAATCTTCTTTGAATTTCCAATATGCAACCATCCCACTTTATATTTCAAAGCCAACCCTCAACCCTCTCTACTCGTCCTCTTTCCCTACATCGTCGACCACTAATTACTCATGTCTATCAACGTCGTCCAAACTCACCACCCAATGTACCAAAATAGTCCCTCCATCCTATCGGCACTCTTAGTTTGCCTTCCCGCACTGAACCAATTGTTCAAGTTCCACAAACAGACCAAAATCTTGTAGTGACAAGTCGCACAACAACATCATCAAGAGACGAAAAATTGTTGACCACACTGCTCAAATAGCCCAGCCTACCCAGCCTATACCTCCTATATCGATAACCTATAAACAAGCACACAAATTTTCACACTGGAGAGATGCTATGCAGGTTGAGTTTGATGCATTAATGAGGAATCAGATTTGGGAATTGGTTCCACCGAACCACACTCAAAATGTTGTTCCTTGTAAGTGATTGTTTCAAATCAAAACCAAACCTAATGGCTCCATTGACAAATATAAAGTACGTTTGGTTGCAAAAGGGTTCACTCAAAGACCTGGGGTTGATTTTCATAAGACATACAGTCCTGTGGTTAAACCCACCACCATTCACACTGTCTTCACTCTTGCAATACAAAAGAATTGGGCATTACATCAACTCGATGTCAATAATGCTTTTCTCCAGGAAAAGCTTCAGGAAGACGTATTTATGAAACAACCCCCTGGTCATGAAGATTCAGCGCATCCCGATCATTTCTGGCATCTCAAAAAGGCTATCTATGGCTTGCGACAAGCTCCTAAAGCATGGTATGATTCCCTCACCAGTTCCTTGATCCAAATGGGGTTTCACATGTCTGGATCTGATAACTCTCTATTTGTTCTGCATAATTTGGGAATCACTATTTATATTTTGATTTATGTGGACGATATCATACTCACGGGTAGCAATGAAGCAATCGTTCAACAAGTCATTAACTCTCTTTCCAAAAAAAATTCTCTCAAGTATCTTGGTTTACGACACTATTTCTTAGGCATTGAGGTACATAGGGATGCCAATGGTCTACTTCTTAGTCAATCTAAATACATACAGGAGATATTACATAACACTAAGATGCAAGAATGCAAAGGAGTTCAGTCTCCAATGAGTACGTCGGGACTGCTACTGCTGGATGATAAAGCTCCCAAAACTGATGGTAAAGAATATAGGAGTGTACTTGGTAGGCTTCAGTACCTTTCGCGTACCCGACCTAACACCACATATGTAGTCAACAAGCTAACTCAGTTCAGCACCTCTCCCTCTATGTTTCACTGGAAAGCCGTTAAACGTATCCTTCAGTATCTTAAAGCCACATCCCACTATGGTATTCATATTTCTCCGCAACAATTCACCAGTCTCGATCTCTATGCCTATGCTGGTGCAGATTGGGCAGGTGATATTAATGATCGCCGCTCTATCTCTAGTTACTTTGTTTATCTAGGTACAATGCCTATTTCTTGGTGCTCTCGTAAGCAACCTACTGTCTCCCGCTCCTTCACTGAGGCCGAGTATCGGGCAGTTGCTTCAGCCTTGTCTGAAACAAACTGGACCACTCATTTGCTCAAGGATTTGCATGTGCCACTCTCTGCTGCTCCTACAATACTTTATGATAACCTTGGGGTCACCTACATTGCTGAAAATCCAGTACATCATACAAAAATGAAGCATCTTCAAGTTGATCTTCACTTTGTTCGCAACCAAGTCCGCAATGGCCAAGTTCGAGTATCACATATTCACTCCACTGATCAAGTTGTAGATCTGCTCACCAAACTGCTGTCCAAGGCAGCCTTTCAACGCATGCTTCCCAAGTTATGTGTTGTCCCTTCACACCCAACTTGAGGGGCGTATACAGCGCACGTGCTACTCAACAATTGCTATAAATTAGGACCTCAGTTACTTTAGAATAACTCACTTAATATAGGATTCTTCATGTATTTTATCTGCTCCTATTTCCTAGGAATTAGCTTTGCACGATATGTTCTATTTGCGTTGTATATAAACTGTACTAGAGAATCATTAATGATACACAATTTTCATCTTGCTTCTGTGCAGTTATAGTATTCACGTTAGTTACTAGTATGTGTTTTCCTTCAAAAAATTTTATTTGGTGAAATCTCAATCATGGTTGGTCTTCAAATTTGTATTTGATCATACTTGGTGTGCGACTCTATTTTCCACACCTACTCATCCCCTATAAATTCTAAAGACGACAACATCATAAAATATGGTCTACTTTGTTATCAAAGATCTTTACTGCCTCCCCTCTTTCTTTGTTTGAAAGATGTCGCTTTTGGACTTCGATTTCTTCTTTCTTGATGGAATTAAAAAGTTGTGAAAATCTGACATTTTGGCATTCAAATCATTTCCAAACAGTGACATATGAACAAGTAAATGAATTATAATAGCCTAATACATAACATCTCAAAAAGTGAAGAAAAGAAATCATTTTTCTTCAATCTAAAGATACACGTTCTTATCACAATCATTACATCTCGTGAGGAAGCACTTTATTTGTAAGGAACTTATAATCATCTTCAAACTAGCTTAATTAGGACATGTTCTCTTAATCATTTGATTTAAGAGTTAATTTTCATATCAAGGTTTGTTTCCTCTGAAAGTAAGCTAACCTCATACATAATAATGCTAAAAATCTAATGATAGGGCTAAGACTCGATTTGGAAATACTCTTTGGAATGAAAGAGTTTCATAGACTAGCCTGCTAGACCATATTGTAGGTAGAAGTGAATCTAGGGCGAGTTCAAGAACGAACTCACTACTTTCAATTCGAAATACGTAAATATATACCAAAGAAACAAATTTGCACCTATAGTAAAATTATACTCATTTTGAGACTCTAGATTTCGGATTTGCCTCTAATTATCAATTCTTATGCCTTTCATTACCATTCCAATTAGCCTTTCATGTTTGTTTTAAAAAAATAAATTTCTCACCTAGTTTCCGGCACTCAATTGGGAGTCCCACTCGAAAAAGGGAGTAAAACACTTATCAATTGACGAGTTCATATCCAAAACTTGGACTTGAGAAGAAAATTTACCGCTACATCACAACCTCGTGGTGATAATTAACCTTTATGTTACGAAAGCCATAGTTCTGATGCATTGATGAAGAAGAAAATAAGGCAGAGTAGTTTGAAATATGATACAAAGTTTGAGAAAAACCTAGAACAAGAAGGCAAATCAACTCAAATTTTAAATTGTTTTACATTGATGATCTAATGAAATGTTACATGATCACATAACTAAACCCCTAGCAATAGCTTGATTCATTTTAAAACTAGTGGTTCCATACACAGGCAAGCCATCTCTAGTTGCACCAACCATGCCTATGTTCTCAAGTTCAAAAAGATCAGAACTTGCACAACTCCTACCATCATCTTCTTCTTCTTCATCTTGATCTTCACTTTGGTAAAATCCTCTGTATTGATGCTTGTTGATATGCTTCCCCTCAAATTTTCTGAAGCTCCCCACTGATTTTGGCATTCTTGGTTCTTCATTCTTGTATATACTCTTGTGACCACATGGTTGACAATCTTCATCAACAATTACACTTACAGGGCAAAATCTCACTGACCTTTTCGATTTATTACCTCTAGAAGAAGGGGTTTTGTTTAAGCAAGAAGATCTTGTAGCCAAAGAACATGTCACAGTACTTGAGTCATTCACTGATCTTGATTTCCTCACTGAACTCCAATCTTCCATACCTTCATGATGATTTTTCTTCATGTTCCTAGAATTGAATATTGAATTCAAGAAGTTTGCGATTTTCCCACCTGGTGAAATAGGTTGTTTCACCTTCTTCAAGTCACCATAAATCTTCAAGGCTCTGGATTTTGTTCTCATGAATCTTCCTCCTTCACATTTTGGAGTTGTCTCTGCAGACAATGTAACAACCTTTTCTGACCTTCCTGGAACTTGTCTTGTTGGTTTTGGCAATGTGTGAAGAAGTGATGTCTTAAGGGTGGATCTTGAAGCTGATTCAGTTTCTGAGGAAGAAAACATGCTTGAGTCTGTTGATGAGCTTGAATCTGAACTGAAGTGTCCTGCACTTTGAGTATACTTGTAACTTTCCATCCATTTCTCAATCAAGATTGCACGTCGAAGGCTCACAATTTCTTCTTCATCATTACTCCTTTTATTCGGAACATGCTTCTCTTCATGACGCTTTTCTTCTTCTTCGGATTCATCAATCGAATGGTAAATGGCTTCCAGCAAAGAGGAAGAAAACGATGGCGTCTTCCGCCTTTGTTGAGGGCGTATTATTGGCTTATCCCACGAAGACATTTTTCTTTTCTCTGGAGTAGCAAAACAGAGTTTAACCAGCAGAGAAATGAAGGCAAAATGAAAAAATGTAAGTGGGGACTTGTCGTTGATGCTACTGACTAGGAAGTGAGGGGATGCATCATTTATTTATATAAAAAAGAGGGGAACCTGTGCGCGCGCGTGCGTGTGATTCTGCCAGAATGCCTGTTCAGTTTCCATTTACTGTCACTGTCTACTTCTGCCTATTATTAATTTTATTATTGTAAACCACAAAAAAGAGTTGATTACTCAATATTCAAATACTTCTTTGTCCACAGGCTGTTATTATTATTTCAGACGCACTTCTATCTCCAAGGTGCAGGGGTGGAATATAAATGAGCATACTACTGAACTTATACCAGCAGTATTATGACATGCCACACGTTTTGTTTTTTACCAATTATTTTGATAGAGGAGATACTAGGCCAATTCGAAAAAGGAAATTTGCTGAAAAATGATACTAGGCCAATTAGAAAAGGAAATTTACTGAAAAAGGTCTTAGATTTAATGTTTTTTTAAAAAAACCTATACCCTCGGTAGAAGTCATGTATGACATGTTGCAGCACGCTTGACGGCAGGAAAAGCCAAAAAGGGGCAGAGAGAGATTGTTTTTCTTGGACCATTTGCTTCCCCAAATTGTCCCCAAAATTCACTTGAACAGACCTTTGTTCCTATTAGACACTTAAACCTTACAAAATCTACACTTATTAAACACAAAAATGACAATCAATCTAAAATATATATCATGTGTGTATCTCACACGTTGATACTATACAAAAATCATAAATAAAACGACAAAATGTGTCACATGAGCCCAAAATAATTATAAAAATTAAAACTAATTTTTAACTCTTATTAAAAACCATTTTCTATCCAACCCCTGATCACCCACCTAACCCTTTACCCGTCTTCCCACTTCTCCGGCGCGTTCACCTCTTTCTTTGTTCTTTTAGATTCAAATGCTAAAAAACATGGGCACACTAGTTCTAGTTGAAGCGTCTAGGTTAATTCTGGAATAATTTTAAGAGACTCTGGTTGACTTGAACTAAATTTCATCTAAACCAACCAAAAAGAAACTAGAAAAAGTTAAAGCATGGTATCTTCGTGGGACAAGGATAGAGGAGCGGGTCCATGCTCACCCCAGTTGCAAACCAGTACACCAACTAGAGTTGGACCAGCTAAAAGCACAAGGAATTTCTGAATAATCAAAACAAAGAAACAAGAAAAGAAATCAAACAAAATGAGTCTTTATTGCAGTTTCACACGTCACAATGGTGCATCAGTGCAGGCAAAATCTAAGGGGTAGTAATTTGGAGTCCGTAACGACTTCAAAAGAGAAATGTGCCATATAACTTAGCAGAGATCATTGTAAGAACAAAAATGCAATTGTGTCATTTTAGCCATTCAATGGATCACTCTCTTATCACTGATCAATTCTAGATTATTTCATTTCCATGCAATATGGAATGCACCTCAGTTGGCCTCTGTGGAGTTCAATCTTCCAACATCAACTAACTGGTACAAATCTCCTCGTCTTTGTTTTTGAAATGGAAGGTACGTTCTGCACATCAAAAATAGGAGTTTGAGTATATAAATGGGCCAGAAGAAGATGAACCATAACTTTTAGGTAAGCTCTAAACAAGAACAAAGGGTCTTCACTGTTATATTGAGCTCTCCATCTTCCAAGACAAAGATACATTAACCATTAAAAATTCATCTTAGGATGAAAAATACTGAAATAAAATGCAGCAAACCAACGCACAAACTATTAGAATAGGAATATACAGTCCTACTTAGAATTGGAATAGGAATAGTATGTAGTATCTACTTGGTAAAGGATTATATTGTAGTGTCCATAAATAGGGTCTCTATGTAATAATGTATGTACACAATTTAATAGTAATATTTTTCTTCTATAGTTCTTACATGGTATCAGAGCATCGATGAGAAAATTCAAAGGAACAAACAAGCCATTGTGCATCAATTTCCAGTGGTTGTTTGGGTCTGATTTGTGTCCCCTTTTTTGTGGGAGTTGTGCTAAAACAACCACCACAAGGCTCGAAAAGCTCCCGCGACAAAAACCCAGCCAGAATAATCAAAAGATCTCACTCCATGCGCTCTCATGCGCCGATGGGAGGCTAAATTTTCCGGTGAGATCTGGCTCACGCACTAGCACATGAGTGCTCTCCGATTGATTTTTTCTCTGTTGGGGTTGTCAAGAAATTCTAACCAAACCCCAACCACTTTTGTCTAGATCCAATCGCAGAATTAGGGTTCCAACGATTACCAGGCAGTTTCCGGTGGAATTTGGGTTTCTAGACCACTATAGGTAGTTTTTGGCGAGTTTGATACTGATTTCAAATCAAATTTCGAAAAAATGCCGTTTGGGGATGATATTTTTGGTTTAAAAAATATGGGGATTGAAAGTTCAAGCTCTATAATCACTTCAGAGCCATTAATGGGAAGTTCAACCTATTTAGCTTGGGTTTCTTCGATTGAATTATGGTGCAAGGGTCAAAGTGTCCAAGATCACTTAATGAATAATGTTTGTGTGGTAAATGAAAAAGGCAATGGGAGAAAGTGGATGCTTAATTATGTAGTCTCCTATGGCACTCTATTGATTCTAAGTTGATACCCTTGTTTCGCCCATTTTAGACATGTTATACAGTTTGAGAAAAGGTTTGTGCTTTATACACTTGATATATCTCTATTCTACGATGTGATATCTTGAATGACCAACTTCAAGAAACAAGAATTTGATGTCTACATATTTGGGATAGGTGCATGCGACGGAATTTGAAACGTTGACGCCAGTCACTATGAATGTGGAGAAACAACAAGAGCATAGACATACATTGTTTCTAGTCCTTATACTTCCTGGACTTCATGATTCAGTACATGATCAAATTTTAGCTAGTCCTACAATCCCTATAATTGATGAATTATTCTCTTGTCTACTTTGTCTTGCCGCACCTCCCAGTCACAAAGTATTTTCATCATCCACCATTGACTCATCTATTCTTGCATATCAAACTATTGACAAACGCACATATATTATGGAGAATCAACGAAGAGGAGGTCATTTTGGAAGATCTCGATCTAAGTGTAGTTATTGTTATAAGCTTGGACACAATCCCGACATATGTCATACTCTGCATGGTCCATTGCCCAGTTATGATCCTACTGCTATAAAAGGAATATAATGAGTTCTTCTGAAATCATGCAAGTAAGCAAACATCTCTACAAGTAGTATCTATTGCTTAGCCTAATGTTCTTGTTGCTCAACATGATCGATCATCCAATAATGCTCAGATTGCTCCAGCAGCATATGATGAGTTCTTTCAATATCGAGCAAGTAAGCAAACATCTTCACAAGTAGCCTCGATTTCTCAGCCTAATGTCCTTGTTGCAAGTAATTCTTTTACTTGTGTTCCACTGTCTAGTACTCTTGGATCATGGTCATGGACTCGGGCGGTCTTGATCATATTTCTAGTAACACATCACTTTTGGTTGATATTGTTTATTCACAATCTCTTCCTGCTATTACTTTAGCCAATGGATCCAAACAAAACTAAAGGGGGTTGGAAAAGCCAAACCCTCATCTTCTGTCACCCTAGACTTTGTTCTTTATGTCCCTGGTTCTCTTTTTAATTTGGCATCTGTTAGTCGTTTGACGCGAGCCTTACATTGTGGTGTTTATTTTTTTGTGTTTCCCTCACACAGGACTGCAGATAAGACAGATGATTGGCACATGACATGAATCACAAGGGTGTTACTCTCTTACCTTTTCAAATTCCTTAACAACATGCTCCGTTACCAGTCCTCTAGACCTAATTCACAAATATTTAGGACATCTGAGTCTATCCAAACTGCGAAAGATGGTGCCTAGTTTGTCTAGTTTATTCTCATTAGATTGTGAGTCATGTCAACTTAGGAAACACACTCATACTACATTTTCACATAGTACTGAGGGTCGTTTGGAGTCTATTTTTTCCTTAGTTCATTCTAATATTTGGGGTCCTAGTAGAGTTAGTTCAACCTCAAGATTTTGTTATTTTGTTAGTCTCATTGATGATTATTCAAGATGTACTTGGATTTTCTTAATAAAAGATCGTTCTAAATTATTTTCTATATTTAAAAGTTTCTTTGCTAAAATACAAAATTAGTTTGGTGTTTCTATTCGAACTCTTCGTTGCAATAATGCCTTAGAATACTTATCCTCTGATTTCACGAGTTTATGACTCAATAAGGAATTATTATTCACCATACATCCTGTTTGTACACCCCTCAGCAGAACAGTGTAGCAAAACGAAAGAATACATATCTTATTGAGACAACTCGTACTTTTCTCATTGAGTCCTATGTTCTGCTACGCTTTTAGGGTGATGCAGTCCTTGCATCTTGTTAGTCAATTGATAGAATGCCCTCATCTTCCATTTAGAATCAGGTTCCACATTCCATACTATTTCCTTTGTCACATCTCTACTCTATACCTACTCATGTCTTTGGGAGCACATGCTTTGTTTATAACTTTGGAAAAAGATAAATTAGCCCCTAGGTGCTCTCAAATGTGTCTTTCTTGGTTACTCTCGAGTTCGAAAAGAACCTGATCTTCATCGATACCTTATGTCCGCCAATGTCACATTCTTTGAATCTCAACCTTACTATACGTCATCTGATCATCTTGATGTCTCTGAGATCTTACCTCTACCTCAGGTCCTACTTGTACCGACTTTTAAGGAATCTACAATTACATCTACATTTCCAGTTGTAGTGCCACCTACCTTGACTTATCATCGTTGTCGTCATCCAGCACTAGTTCTAAATGATTCATGTCATGTGTTAGGCCCTACTCCTATTGCGAACTTGCCTCCTCCTAGCCAATCGATTGCACTTCAAAAAGGTATACGATCCACTTGAAATGCTAACCCACATTATACTTTCTTGCATTATCATTGTCTCTCATCACCCTATTATGCTTTTGTATCATCTTTGTCCTCTATTTCCATTCTTAAGACTATAGGTGAAGCACTTTCTCATTTTGGATGGAGGCAGTCTATGATTGATGAGATGTTTGCAAGTGGTACTTGGGAGCTTGTCTCCCTTCCTGCAAGTAAATCTATTGTTGGTTGCAGTTGGGTTTATGCAGTGAAAATTGGTTCGAACGATCAAGTTGATCGACTTAAGGCTTGCTTTGTTGCCAAAGGATGTACTCAAATATTTGGGCTTGATTATAGTGATACTTTCGCTCTAGTGACTTAAATAGCATCTGTTCATCTTTTTCTATCTATGTCAGTCGTTCGTCATTGGCTTCTTCATCAGTTGGACATTAAGAATATTTTTCTATATGATGATCTTGTGGAAGAAGTCTATATGGAGCAACCACCTGGTTTTGTTGCTTAGGGGAAGTCTACTAGTCTTGTATGTCAATTGCATAAGTCACTATATAATCTGAAATAGTCTCCTTGAGCCTTGTTTGGAAAGTATGAACTCATCATTATGGAGCTGATCACTCTGTATTTCATAGACATTCTGCACCAAATCTGTGTATTTTGGTTGTTAATGTTGATGATATTGTTATTACTAGTAGTGATCAAGATGGTATCACTAATTTAAAGCAACATCTTTTTAAGCTTTTCCAAACTAAAGACCTCAACAGACTGAAGTATTTTCTAGGTATTGAGGTTGCTTAGTCTGGATAGGTATTGTTATTTCTCAACACAAGTATGCCTTAGATATTCTTGAGGAGATAGGAATGATGAGATGTAGACTCATTAACACTCCTATGGTTTCGAATGTTAAACTCCTTCCAGGACAAGGGGAGTCAATCAGTAATCCTGAAAGGTATAGACAGCTGGTGGGAAAGTTAAATTATCTTACAGTGACTAGACCTGACATCTCTTTCCATGTGAGTGTTGTAAGTCAAGTTATGACTTCCCCTTGTGATAGTCATTGGGATGCAGTTGTTCGTATTCTGTGATGTATAAAGTAAACTCTTGGAAAAGGACTACTCTTCGAGGATCAAGGCCATGAGCATATCAGGGGATATTCATATGCAAATTAGACAGGATCACCCTCTGATAGACGTTTTACATCTAGATATTGTGTTTTAGTAAAAGGTAATTTGATGTCGTGGAAAAGTAAAATAGAGTTTGGTTGCTCAATCTAGTGCAGAAGCAGAATATCGAGCAATGATTGCAACAACTTGTGAGCTAAGAGAACTAAAATTTGGTGAAATGATCAGGTAAACCTTGTGTGATAATTAAGAAGCCCTTCATATCGCATTAAATACAGTGTTTCATGAAAGGACTAAGCACATTGATATTGATTGTCACTTTGTCTGAGAAAAGATACTTTCAGGAGATATTGTTACAAAATTTGTGAAGTCAAGTAATCAGCTTGCAGATATCTTCACCAAATCCCTCATTGGTCTTCGTATTGATTACATCTGTAACACGTTAGGTGCATATGATTTGTATGCACCAGCTTGAGGGGGAGCGTTAGAATAGAAATAGAAATATACAATCCAGATCTCACCGGAAAAATTTAACCTCCGATCGACGCGTGAAAGCACGTAGAGTAAGATTTTTCAATGATTCTGGTTGGGGTTTGGTCGCGAGAGCTTTCCGAGCCTGGTGGTGGTGTTTGTTTTTGCACAATACCCACAGAAAATAAGGACACAAAACAAACCCAAACAACCATTAGAAATTGATCACAGTGACTCCTTTGTTCCATTGAATTTTCTCACCGGTCCTCTACTACCATGTGAGAAATCTAGAAGAAAAATATTATTGAATTGTGTACATTTATTATATCCTAACCCTATTTATGGACACTACACAATATAATCCTTTACCAAGTAAGATACTACGTACTATTCCTATTCCAATTCTAAGTAGGATTGTATATTCCTACTCCTATTATAACACAAACAACTTAAGATATTCAACGTGAATACATATTCAATATAAAACTAATCTGGAGGTACAGGAGGAACTCACCTTCTCTGCTCAATTACTGAATAATCAATCTCTGCTATTAATGTAGTCTCCTCATGTTCTGTTGTCACAAGCACTTCTCCGAACTGCAAGATTGAGCTTCTTTAGATTCCTTTTTTCTTCCCTCTTTCTTTGTTTTTTTTCCGCGAGGGGAGGTTGAGAGGGATGTTTCTATAATTTCTTTTCCACCATTAATCAGCTTGGTAGTAAATGGTTTGAGATCCTTTTTGTTTCTTCTTTAAAGTGACATGAATAGAATGTTAATTAAAGGATCTTTGAAACAAGCCACGTCAGATGTCAAATACTCACCGGTCCAACAAGAGTAGAGTGTCCCCAAGCTACATAACTAGAACCATCATCTCTGGCGGGTGAACAAGTTGCTACGTACAACTGACAGAAATATGTGAACAACAAATAAGATCAGATCTTTGGAATAGTAAATACAACCAGCTAGGGGCTTGCCATGAGATTCAGAAGAAATTGTGCTCAACTAAGAAATTTAAGTTTTGTATGAACAGAAATGAAAATGCTACATTTAAAAAATTGATGCTAATAAGTAGAGTAAAACTATGATAAAATACACATAATTCTTACTGTCCACTAAACATGACAAGAAAGAGGAAAAAGATAAAGCAATTTGACAAAAGAAGCACATCTTAGGCTTATCTAAAAGGGTAAATATATTATCTTCTATTTTGGAAAACTAAGAATTATTGAAATCGTAAAGAGAAGAAGTATGGATGCTCCTGTCAGGAGGTGCGAGAGGTTGGAGTTAGGGTTACACGGAGGGGTAGAGGTAGACTGAAGAAGTATTGGGGGGAGGTGATTAGACAAGATATGGCGAAACTTCATCTCATTAAAGACATGACCTTAGATAGGAAGGAGTGGAGGTCGCGTATTAGGGTAGAAGGAGGATAGGCTAGTAGGGGTAGGTTGATGTCTGGTCGTGTGATTATAGTAGGTCAGTATGATTAGTCGTATCTTTATATCCTGTGGGGTCATTATCCGTCTTATATTTGTTACTTTTAGCGTATTTACATATTATCATTTGTTTTTCATGATTAATCGTTTTTCTCTTTTCTTTTCTTTTCCTTTTTTTCATATCCAGTATCTTTTGCTTATGGGACTTGATTTTTGAGACGAAGGTTTTCCGAAAACAACCTCTCTATCTCTGTAAGGTAGTGGTAAGGTCTGCGTACATTTTTACCCTCCCCAGACCCCACTTATGGGATTCCACTGGGTATGTTGTTGTAAGAATTATTGAAATCATCCATGCAATCCAAAATGGATTACATGGACGAGAACTTACAGGTTCCAGCCACAGATAAAGAACAGCATAATCTTTAAAACCAAACAATGCAGTGCACGCATAAACAAATTTGGAGACATCTCAAGAAACATTAACATTTAACACTGTCAAAGACTAATCCCGTAAAAGTACAACAGCATAACAAGTGTAATTCCACAAGTGGGGTCTGGGGAGGATGGTGTGCACACAACCTTACCCTTACCTTCTGAAGCTAAAGAGGTTGTTTCTGATAGACCCTTGTCTCAAGTAAAGCATAATAAAATCGCGTATGGAAAGGAAAATACAGAAATGCCGAAGAGTATATTGGAGCATATAGATATCAGTACTGTACCTGGCAATCTGCAGCCCTGCAGGACAAGAGACATAGATGTAACTAGTTATACTCTATGTGCATGTAAAGTCAAATTATTATACAGACTTCATTGAAACTTCACTGCATATGTATAGGAACAAAAATGCAAGTAAACAAGTCATCCTAGAATTTTGAAAGACCAGAGTGTCTCCAAATTTCAATACATCAAGAAGGAGCCAAAGCTTTTTGATAGCCTGATAGGACTAGTCCCTCCAGCCCTAATTCAATGAATTTATCTTGCTCTTATAGAGTTAATAATTTCCAACCTGAAACCTAAGTAGATTACTTAGTATTTTAAAAGTAAAATTAAGGAGTGACAAAGTATAAAAGAAAAAGTAGCAAAATTTTTGGCATCTAAATAGCATTGAAGAAACATAAAAGACAACTAGAAGAAAAATTACAATGAAACTAGTAAATCCTACATAAACTCATACGGACTTGCAAATCAATATACATCCATCAACTTCCACAACTTAGCTGTAACAACTTAGCCTAGTACAAGAATCAGTATAGCATGTGGTGTAAATGTGCTCCGTGATAAAAGTCAATATGATATAAAGCAGAGCACATGGTCAGCAATAACCATCAATAACAATTTGTTGAAAGGTGCAAAGTACACTCTTAAATTACAAAAGTGGTTTATAGGCATGACTCTGTGATTTGAATCAATATCTCCTCACTAAGACATATAAAACAAAAAAAAACTTATGGAGAGCGTGAAATGATAAATATCTCACTCTGATTTCATTTGTCTATATTATTAGTTGGTATTTACATATTTGATTTCTAAAAAGAATCCCAGAAACTAAGATGAACGTCAACATTTGACAGCTCCTTTTATAATTTAAGAAGGCTTTACCATCAAAAGACAAGATCCCAAAAATAACCCCTTTGTAACAAATGATATCAAGAAACCAGAACACCCCTTTGTAACAAATTAGCACAGGTTATAAGGAATCAGCCTTTGTTACATGATAGAATAGACTAACACTTGTGTAGTATTAAATTCATCACTACCTCGCCCGTTGCAACAATTCCCAATGCAGTGGACCAGTGGTCATGTTAAAGGCGCCGGGATAACAAAGCAGGTGAGCACCTGACATGCAGGAAAAAACAGTAGTTAATAGAACTTAGCTCATAATGGCAGGCTAAGTCAGACATAAAATAGCCTATCTACTTCCATTTGCAAAATCTAGATGAGACAGGAACACAAATTCTCTATATATCACGAATATATTGTGTGCAGGGTAAAGTCCACTTTATGATGTAGAGAATATGATGAGCCACATATTCTGCATAGTATTTCAACTGTTTTTAATTTTCCATAGCTTCCATTTCTAATTATGATGTAGAGAATATGATGAGCCACATATTCTGCATAGTATTTCAACTGTTTTTAACTTGCCATAGCTTCCATTTCTAATTACAAAACCTACAATCTTTCAATATCTTAGAAGTGAAGATTACAAAACCTACAATTTTTCAATGTCTCAGGAGCGAAGAATTTACTTGGAGGTCTCCAAAAGTTCAGAAAAAAAGGAGAACGAAGAAAGGGTAGGCCTTCTGAACGAACATTACATAACAGAGAAACTGTCTTGCACGGAGAGAAGATATGGAAGTTAAAGTTTTCTAGTAGACAAATAGAGAACTAGATAAATAATACCTCTTGCAGCATAGATAGCTGCCAGTTCTTGGAAGCGAATGTCATAGCATATACCAATACCAATGCGTCCAACCTCTGCATATAGAATTCACTAGTTACTTAACGTAGCTCTACTGAATGGCCACAAGTACTTTGGTGCAAGATTATAGAAATTTTAAGCACATCTTCATCAACTAATTTCATGAAGAACCAAAAAACGTCGGGAATATGCTGTGTATCTTTCTAAGTGAATCGATGCAGCTAACAAGATATCTTCAAAAGGCGGACAGCAGTAAAATATGATAAAACAGCAGATGCTGGTTAATTTTTGTGAGAAACATTGGAGAAGAACCATGCGAGATATATTGGAGAAGAATATTATTGAATCGTATATCTACATTATTAAATTGAGGTCCTATTTATAGATACTACATAGACTCCCTTTCCAACTAGGACACTACAATACAATCCTTTTCCAAGTAGGATTCTATATACTATTCCTATTCCTAAGTAGGATTGTATATATTATTCTTATTCTTATTCTAACACTCTCCCTCAAGCTGGTGCATACAAGTCATATGTACCTAGCTTGTTACAAATATTACTTAATACGCGGCCCGAAGAGTTTGGTGAGATATCTGCAAGTTGATCACTCGACTTCACAAAATTGACAATCACTCTCAGTGTGTGTAGTCTTTTCATGAAATACTGGATTTGATGCATAATGTTTGTCAATCTCAATCTGCTTGAGCTTCCCATGAAGTACTGGATTTGATGCGTAATGTTGATAAAACATAGAGTGATAAATTCTTGAATTTCAGATTTGCAGTGTTGAACTTGCCAAACCAAGCTCAGAAGACTGTTTCATACTATAGAGTGACTTACACAATCGACATACAAGGCTACTAGAGTCCCCCTGAGCAACAAAATCAGGTGATTAATCCATATAGAATTCTTCCTCGAGATTATCATGGAGAAAAACATTCTTAATGTCCAACTGATTAAAAAGGCCAATGGAGAATGATAACTATAGTTAAAAAAAAAGGGGGCATATGTTATTTTAGCTATGGGAGAAAAAACATCACTCTAATCCAACCCAAATATCTGAGTATATCCTTTGTTTTCTTGACAAAAGTAATCTGAAACAAAAAACAGAAAGAAAACACCGTAGAAAAACTCAGATCTATCGGGAACAATGCAATGTTTGCTAGAAAGTGCTCGAAATCTAGTATAAATATATGGATCATCTCGAAATCAAGAGATGAGTAGACCTTAAACAAGAAAGTCACCATAAAATTGGTCGGAACATACTGATGCATCAGATTATTAGATTTGATGGCTGAAAGAGGTCACAATGTGAAAAATAGATTTATATGAGTAAGGTCGGAATGATGGCACGACCCTACCAGGAAAGAATTATATGGGTAAGGTTGTAATGATGACACGACCCTACGCAAATCAAATTTGAGAAAATAGTCACCGGAAAGATGGCATAGTGCTACATAAATTGAATATGAGAAAGTAGTCACCAGAAAGATGCACGGTGCTATGCAAATTAGATATGAGAAAATAGTCGCCAAAAAGATACACGATAACTCAAATTTTGCTGACGTAATCATTGGCCAGACGGGCGGCATATATGGGTCATAGCCGCCCGCCGGCAACTTAAGCTCCTTGATTTTCTACCAAGGTCGTAGAAGCTCTAATACCATGTGAGAAATATTGGAGAAGAAAATTATTGAATTGTGTATCTACATTATTAAATTGAGATCCTATTTATAGACACTACATTAGACTCCTTTTCCAACTAGGACACTACAATACAATCCTTTTCCAAATAGGATTTTATATACTATTCCTACTCTAAGTCGGATTGTATATATGATTCTTATTCCTATTTCTATTCTAACAATTTTATTTTTTGATCCAAGTACAGAATATGCTGGTTACTAGATTGAAACTCACCATCAGACATGGAAAAAAAGTTGCAACATTCCACTTATATCAGAATACCTCAAACTTTTTATTTAAATTTTGAACTAGCCAAACAAGGGCGTAACCAACTTGTCACCCCAAATTTTATATAGCATACTTAATACGTGAACAATGTACATCTTAAATTGGTAGAAAGCTTGTCAAACCTGTGTCTACAATAGTAGGTCTCGCTCCAGCTGTTAGGGTCCTTGATTCTTTGAAAGTCATCTCTCCTGGAATGTCAATGTCAAAGAGATGTATCTGCAAAAGCATTGCTTTCTAATTGAATTCGTTAAACCACTATGGCTCAAGAATTCCAAACATGCAATTAAATAAATTTATGAGAAATAAAAGATATAATGAACATGAATGGACTGCAAACCAGAGTCATAAATCATTTTTCTTCTTAGAGTGTTTTTCTTGTAACTCTTTCCAAATGAGAAAGAGAATATGCAGACCTTCCTATGCTTGGCCAAAAGCTTTCCATCTGTGCCAAAGATACAACAACTGTTATATAATTTATCACCACAGCGTTCAGGTATAGAGCCACCAATAATTGTAATCTTTAGACTCCGAGAAACTTCAGATAACATCCTAGTTGAAGGAGACACATCTCCACCAGCATCAATGTCCTCTGCATATACTGGAAAACTATCATTGGAATATGGACTATTCCATATTTCCTGTCATAGCAGGAAGCAATTGTGTTATTTAAGACTCACTTTGAAACAAGAAGCGAAGAGTACAAAAAGATACTACTGGAAGCAAGCTATTGAATGCAAACAATAGTAAGATAGAATGAGGGCATTCGCATCATGAGTTAGAACAATGTCAAAGAAACATCGTAGAACTCTCTCAGTGCACTTAAATACAAAGAGATGCATCCAAGTTGATCTAAAATAACCAAACAAACAACAAGACAGTAGACAATTAAGAATTTATACACATTCAGCAAGCACATAGTAATTTGGTTTAGACATGAATTATAGGCCCATTTTTTAATGTAAGAAGGACAAGCAACAAGCAAATAGTTAATGTGGAAAAGTTTAATGATGGATGGAGAAAGATTCTATTTCTGATGCTTTCATATTTTGAAAAACTTAAAACCATAAGTTAGTTCAGACATGAAATATAGGCCCATTATTTGTGGAATTCTGATACCAAATAACTCTAAGTATCTCATTAACCATGTGTGTCACCGATGAATCTTGTTTGTAAAGAACAGATAAAATATATATACCCTACTGTAACAAAATTGTCTCCACTTACTGGAGTCCAGATAGACAATTGCATTGAGATAGTTTAGCCACCTTTTTCAGAAAACAAAAGAAACTTACAGGGAGAAGAATAAGCTGAGCACCCTTGTCTGCAGCATCTTCTATTGCCTGCTGAGCATGAGCAATGTTTCTCTCCTTGTCAGTAGTTACAGATAACTGGCAAAGAGCAATCTTGAACTGATGCACCAAAAAAAAAAAAAAACTATGACATCATATTGTAGCTCTACACTGCAGAAAGATAAAGATGAAATGAAAAGTTCCTCGCTATAGGAAGTTAAACAATCTTTTTAAGCTCAATATAACCTATAGCCCAGAAAAGACAGTTAAAGGAGGGAACCTAAGTTGCGTAGACTCGGGTGCAAGTGTCCGATGCAGGTGCGGATTCAGAGGTCGGCTTCATGATATAAATTTTATGATTTGGGGTACAGATCCAAGTACAAATACGGTGTGTAGATTCAGCTAAAAATAATTCAAATATCTAAAAATAGATTTACATGTCTAAATTGTGAGACATTATATAGAAAACTTACAAGGTACTCTGAGGAAAAAAGTATTGATCGAGAGGAGAACCACAAAATGTGATATAAGGAAAGCACTGACATAAAAATTTATAGATACAAAGTACCCCATTTTCTTTAGTTTCACTTAGCTTTTGTTTTTATTACAAAAACGATTACATTTGTTTGGAATTTCTCCATTGATTTTGGTCAAAGTAGCCAAATTCAGTTGATCAAATCCGGTATAGATCCCATACCATGTCATGTTGACATGGGTGCAACACCAAAAGTGAAGAGGGAGAGCAACTTAGGCAGGGACCATAGGGTTATTAAAAAGTTAAGTTAAAGTGAAAAAGTCAAGCAACTGAAGCTTCTAAAAGGAAAATGAGAAAAGCAAGAGAGAGTAATACTCAATGTGAAAAGGTATGTTTACACATTACACCATTAGTGTTTTGGATATGGGAATTTGATAAAGATCACATTTCTAAAGCTTTATAAGTCCTTAAAATGTGAATTTATAACCATGACAAGATTAAAATTTTATAATGCCAACCATTTCAAACGCATAGGAAACACAATGAGGACGAATAAATTTCGCATCTAACTTGCCAAAAATGCCCAAATTTGGCAACTTGATAATCCAATATAAAGAAATACAAATGAAAAGGTGAGGAAGATGCCTTGGTGACAGGAGGAGTAGGCAAAGGAAGTGCTGCAGGAACCCTAGCTTCCTCAGGCTTGAAGGAAGCTTCCATAGTTGCAGAAAGCGAAAACTTGTGGAAGTTTCTCTTATTATTGTGGAAGGATGTGCGACGAATAACATAATTAGAGCAAAATCTGGAAGAGAGAGAGGGGATGGTAGTGGGAAGCTGGCACAATCTTGAGATCCCAGTGATCTTCATTTTCGGAGCTCTGCCTGGTTTACTTTGTATGAATCTAGTGAAAATTTAGCATGGGTGTTACTCTATGGGATTCTTTTTGGCGTGAAATATAAGTCATAATAACCCTGCAATAAAATGTAAAATTATTTTATGTTATATTTGGTTGGAGGTATAAGATAATATTTGAATTATTTATCTCATTTTTTTTATCTTAGTGATGGAATAAATCATCCTCTATATATGATACGATAACTTATTGTAGCTAACTTATCTCGAGATTAATTATCGTGGGATAATATATTGTCAACCAAATGACCCCTTACAGATTAAATAGAATTAAGTTAATTAGGCAAGAAGGGTACTTTTTAAAATTTTAGAAATTTTTTGTTTAAATAGAAAAACTTCTATAACTTTTTAAAAAATTTCAAAATAACAAAACTACCTTCTTTCAAATATGACTTTTCAGAGGGAACTTTTCATCTTCCTTGTTTTTCTTCTTCCTTAGAGACACGAAGAACAAGTTCTTCGTTCTTCATCTTCTTCTTCTTCTTCGTTTTTCTTGTTGCACTAGTCCTCGTTGTCATTATCTTCATCATAGTACCATCGTCTTCTTCGCTTCCTCTCACTATTAGGATTAATACATTTTCAAAATTTGAAGGTTTTTTTTTTAATTTTTCCTCAGTTTGGATTTTGATTTTTCTAGTAAAACGTAGATGTATTTCATAAATTTTGTTATTACATATCCTAATAAATATATACTTGGGTTGTTCTTGTTGGTGTTCTTTGATTTGTTGTACTTTTTGAAGATTCTTGGATATTGGTGTTGTTGTTCTTTGATTTTTGTTGTTGTATTCTTTGTGAGAAAAATATTGATGTTGATGATTGGTTCCTCAGTTATAAAGTATTTATATCATTTTGCTGAACTACTTACAACAACTGTTATGAGTATTGTTGTTCTTTGATTTTTGTTGTTATACGCTTTGTGAGAAAACCATTGGTGTTGATGGTTGGTTCCTCAGTTTTAAAGTATTTATATCATTTGGTGAAGTACTTACAACAACTGCTATGGATGTTGTAGTTCTTTGATTTTTGTTGTTGTACTTTTTAAGAGAAAAATATTGATGTTGATGATTTGTTGCTCGATTTTAAAGTATTTACATTATTTGTTGAAGTACTTAAAACAATTGTTATGGGTGTTGTTGTTCTTTGATTTTTGTTGTTCTACTCTTTGTAAGAAAAATATTAGTGTTGTAAGGACGCGCATGTTAGAAGGTTACAAATGTAGAAAAAGTGAAATTAGAAAAGTTGCAGGGGCAATATACGAGCTAAACTTATGGCCCATGGTTCATTCCACGAGTTGTAGACCAGGGTCATAGTTTGGTGTACAGGATTGAAAATCAAACTAAGTGTTAAGGTCATCCACGATGGGACTTTACGGTCCCTAAAACAAACTACGAACCGTAGAAAGGTATTGTGGATTGAAGCCCTGAGTTGATGGGAAATATGGGTTTCTGAAGTTGAAATCACGCACAACAGGACGACTTATGGTCCTGATTATGGACCGTAGTTTGGTCTCATTGTTAGGGTCCTGAAGAATGGGAAATTGACTGTGTGTGAGAGGAAATCACGAGGGGTTCTACAACTCATAGATCGGTCTATGAGTTGTAGTTGGGTCTCATAGATGGGTCTTTCAGAAATTAGTCTCTGAAGATTGAAAAAGGAGAACAAGACGATCCAAAGCACGACTCGTGGTTTGGTCTATGGTCCGTAATCGAGGTCATGGATCGTGTTTCAATAGTTTTAACGAAGGATATTTTTGTCCATTTTACATACCCTAGACTTAAAATTACGTCGTTTTGGGACTCCCATACCTTACCTAAACCCTGCTAAAACCCTCACATTCACTCCATTCTCATTTTCTCAAATTTCTCTAAGGAAAAGAAGCATACAAGGCACGGTTAGGGTTTGTTTTCAACGATTTCCTCTTCCAATTTCTTTAAGCCTTTCCTTAAGGTCACTCTAAGGTATGTGTGAGTTTGATTTTTGGGTATCTTCCACTCATAAAGTTCCCCATTAAATTTTTTTTACCTTTTTCTTTAAGCTCTTGAAAATGTTAAGTTATATGAGCATAATTTTAATGACGTTTTTATGATGTATTTATATGCATTTTGACCTTAATGATGTTGTATGATGGTAAACATTGAGATTTCATGATGTTTAAGTTGACGACTATGATTTTCCTACTTTGGATTTTATCAATGATAGATGGGTTGTTTAATATTAGTTTTAAAGTTACATATTCTATCATGATTCATGCACTATTTCATCAAATCATGTGATTCCAAGTCAATGCATAGGCCTACTAAATTCATGATGAAGTTACACGTATGATGTTAAGGATAAGGGCTATGAATTAAGATTTAAAGTTAATACTCTTGTCAAAGATATAAACATGTTGAAATTGCCCTTAAAAGATTTTAAGATAGACCCTCAATGTGAAAGACCAATTCTCACTTGGGTGATTTCCAAAGTTATCGAGCTACTCCTATAAAATTGCTAGGTATGATTCTAAGTTACATTACATGACTATGCTTATGTTTAAAGAATTCCACGGGATTGACTTCACATGGAATGAGGCATTGAGGTGGGGTTCGGTAAGGGAACCCTAGTAGCAACTCCTTGCCCCATTAACTATGTTCTACCATAGGAGCCCTTGTAGGCTAGACTAGTGGATCCACGTAAGCCATAAGTGATAAAGGAAAATGCATCCTTAAGTGATGGAATTCCACCCGATAAGTGGTTTCCCCGTGCCAACATTGGGGGTTATGTTGAATTTCATGTAATAGTTCACATGGTCTTATATGTCGATTACGGTCCTTTCCTACAAAGTGTAAATTTTGATGTCTTTGTTCCATCACATTAGTTCATGTGATGCATTGATTTTACTTCATATTGAACTTTATTCCTTGGTCATGTTTAAGCATGTTTGAATGATGATAGTACAATTCCATGGATGGAGACTTCTAAATTTTATGAATGATGACATTATAATTTTCATGTTTACATTGCATCTCACATACTTAGTACATTGCAACGTACTAATGCATATTTTTCCTACATGATGTCACCATGTAGGACTGACATTCCACCTATTCCACTGTTGTGATGTCTCGAGAATTGGTTTGGGTTGAGTGTTGATACAATATGGTAAGGTGTTTGCCTATGCTTCAAGAAAATTAAAGGTTTATGAAAAGAACTATCGAACACATGATCTTGAACTTGCGACTGTGGTGTTTGCATTGAAAATGTGATGTCATTACTTGTATGTGGTTCATTGTTGACGTCTTCACTGATTATAAGTGTAACACCTCCCGCACGATTTGGAATATTTCTATGGTGTATTTCTTGAATATCTTAAAATTCATGCGTGATTTCGCAAATCTGACTTCATATTCTCTTTTAGAAGGCAAAATTGTGTAGGAAAAGGGCCGCCTTAGCTTTTTGGGTCACCCACATTGAAAAATAATTTTTTGGATGATTTTGGCCTTAATAAGAAGAGTGTGTGGCCAGTCTGTGTCGCTCACTTGTTCCCCCATAGTAAAAAAGTGGCGTAAACTCATTCCTAGGCCAAAAAGAGGAAAATTAAACTTTATAAAAAAATACACCGTGAGGACCAATGCGCAACACGCCCTTGCTCTAGCTACGTGTAACTTTTTTCAAATATTTTCTATTTCAAGTGAGAGAAATTGGATCATAACCCATCACCCTTATAGACAGGCTTACTCAATTGTTTCACCATTTTTAGTCCTAATTCACTCAAGAAAACTCTCAAAATCCTCACTAAATTTATCAATGAATTTCAAGATTCTTAAGAGCTTTCATTGGAGTTCAATAATTTAAGTGAATCCTTCAAGCCCCCTCCAGTTTCCTTCAAGTAATTTCAAGGCTTAAGGTATGAGGGTTTTCATTCATGGTTTCTTTCATCCATGAAGCCCAACTCTCCCTTTTGATACAATTTCATGTTTTCAAAGTTTGAAACTCTATGGGTACTTCTCATTATGCATTATGAATATGATTAAAGTTGGATTTTATCAGGTAATTGTTTTATTATGCATGAACACCTATTGGGGTTTGATATTATGAATGGCTTATGATGCTTATACTGTGCATGCTATGATATCTTGAAAAGTTATGAAAGATTATGGATTTCATGACATCCAAATTAGGAATTTTACTATGATGATAGTGGGTTGTTTTGAATGGATTTAAATGATCATGGTTTACTTCATTCATGTGTTCTACTCTTGAATTGCATGATTTCAAACTTATATGTATAGACCCACCATATTTGACTGTGACTATGTGACTAGTCTCTTATAACAAAGATATGTTTTATGGCAAGTTATGCAAGACAAGTATGTTTTGATGATTTGAAGGCTACTATGTATATTATGAACTCATGAAAGTTTCTATGATTTATAAGTATGATTTGAGCCCTATTGTGAATTGTTTACCTTCATGTGGAAGGAAATGCCCACTTAAAGGGGTCAAGTATTTGGAATGAGCTACTCTTACTATAATAATATGTTTTTACAAGTTATGATTTAAGTATATGTTAATTTTATGTATTATGTGGGACTAGGTTTGGCACCAAGAGGGATGTAGAGAGGGGGACTATTCCCAAGGATCCTTATATATAAAGCTTTAATCCCCATAACTATGTGCCACCATAGGTTTGTATATATATTTTTGTCCCTAAATACGCTTTTGTACTAGTGGATCTATCTAAGTTTTGTTTACCCGTGATGTGGGGCATGGTTTACCTTGGCAAGCATACCTCTCCTTCTCTGGTGCGGAGGTAATATAGGGATTCCATGTGGTAGCTTGTGTGGTCTTATATGTTGGTTAAAGTCTCGTCCCACATATGTATACTATGTTATAATATTTTGACTATCTTCCATACATGTTTTGACTCAAGAATTGATCATACATGTCATTTTGAGCTTATATCTATTGTATATGATTATGCATCTTGTTTATTTATGGCTTATGTTTTCTTGTTGCATTGCACCCTGCATACTTAGTAGATTCCAAGTACTAACACATACTTTTTGCCTGCATGATCTAACCATGTAGGGACCATAACTCCTATTCATCCTTCTCCAAGTGGCAAGTTGGCTCGCTTGAATATTGCTATTAATGAGTCCTCTATTTTGTGGACAACAACCACTTTTATTCATGCTTATGTTAAGTTGTCTATTTTGGATACTTACTTTTGAGGATGATCCTGGGAGATGTCTTGTCCCCTGGCCACTCATGCTAGAGGTGTCATTGGATAATATATAGTGTTGACTCTTACGAAGCTCATGTAATAATTTAAGACTGCCTTTTGTCCTTATCCCTTATGTGTTGTTGCTTGATGTTAATAGTGTGTAATAAAAGTCCTAAACCCCTATTTCCCCATAGGATAAGTCATACTTACTGTCCCCTTAGTCTTTGCTTGTTCTTTGATGGTTGAACTTCCTGCTTCTCTTCTGTCCACATAGCGTGAGTCCAAAGTCCTAATTCCCTTAGAATTATTTGCTTGGTGTTTGTTTATGCTTCCGCAAATAAAAATGTGTTTACTTATGCTTAGATGCTTGTTTGGGGTTCATTCGGGTTCCCCATTCGCCGTGTCACATCTAGGCCATGGCTTGGGTGATGAAAAGCTTAGTATCAAATAAGTAGGTTTATAAATAGTCCTTGGAAATCCAACACACCGTGTAGAGTAGAATCTTGTTCATGGTTGTGAAGTGTGCCACAAATATGAATAGGAGGGTATGAGGAATTTTAGGAAATGATTCACTTCTTCATAATCTATGTCGTGCTTTAGAACTTAATGTAAGGCTTCCTACCTCTAATAATTGATCCTTTGTGCTTCTAGATCATGCCACCAAGAAGAATGACATAAAGAGCTCCCACTCCCGAGGGTGATCTAGCCGCTCCATCCTCACAAGATCCCCAAGAAAAAGAAGGGGTCACTCATGCCAAGTACCGGAATATGGTTACTTTGTTGGAAAGGGTCATAGCCAACTAAGGAGTCCAAACTCCTCATGTTCCTACTCCAGCCTCAAGAGTGAGATACTTCACTAGGATGCACCGTCCAGAGTTTCATAGATCCAAAGTAGAAGAAGACCCCAATAATTTATTGATGAGGTGTACAAAGTTCTTGCTATTATGGGGGTAAGCTTGGAAGAAAAGGAAGAACTTGTGGCCTATTAACTCAAAGGCCTTGCTCAAATTTGTTTTGCTCAATGGAAGATAGATAGGGAGAATAATGAGCCTATTCCATAGGAAGAAATCAAGGTTGCCTTCCTCATCCATTTCTTTCCTATTGAATTAAGGGAGGCAAAGATAATGGAGTTTATGAATCTCAAAGAAGGCTTTATGAGTATGAGGGAGTATTCCCTCAAGTTTAACAAGCTCTCAAAATATACTCCTCACTTGGTTGCCGACTCTGGGGCAAGGATGAACAAATTTATGTTAGGAATATCCAACTTGGTCAATGAAGAATGTCACATTGATATTCTTGTTGGTGATATGGACTTGTCTTGGCTCATGACATATACCAAACAACTTGAAGGAGAAAAGCTTAGGAAGAGAAGGAGTGGGGAGTCTAAGAGGGCTTGCTATGATAGTGGATTCCAAGGTTCTAGAGGTAGTGGTCGTTTTCTAAAAGGCCACAAACTTCAAGGACAAAGATCAACAAATGCACAAAACCAAAGGTTCTAAAATGATAGGGTGCCTAACTATAAAGCTCAAAGTGGAAATGGTGGTCCAACCTTTCCTAGGTGCCCTAAGTGTGGGAAAAATCATGGTGGTAAATGTTTTACAAACACGGTTGCCTACTATGGGCGTGGAAAAATGAGCCACAAAGTTCTTGATTGTCATTATGCTCAAAACAAGGGAAGAGATGGTCTTCCTCAAGGACATAGTTGATGAGTCGTGAAAATACGACGCTGATAACGCTTTAAACATAGGATTTTTGCGGGTTCTCAAGCTATTTTGTAAGTTTGATATTTTGTTTTATGTTAATTTTCAGGAAAATGGACAAGGCATGGAAAGTCGGGCATAATGCAGGGAAAGGAGAGAAAAAGGAACCCAAGTGCACCTACACGGATACCACCACGCCCCGTGTGGCATCCCCTGACCTTGAGAGGTGCCTTTCATTGGGTGTGGCACACAAATGAGCAAGGAAGGAACAGAGCGAGGCACCACAGGATCCCTCACGACCTGTGAAGTACTAGATTGTCCACCAGGCCTGCCGTGACCTCACACTTTAGCGTTTCAGCGTGCCAGAAGGTGAATGGAATGATGGAAATCAAGGCAAAGCCCATGGCACATTTCACAGACTGTTGAGACACAAACGACCCATGTTGTTGACCGTAGAGTTGATGTGAATTAGAGCAGGTACCGTCAAGAATCAAAGAAAGCATGCAAGGGAAAGTTAACGTGACCCTCCACAGGCCATGTGACTTACCACAGACTGTGAAGAGGGTCGTGGTGCTGAAGAAGACACTGGGAAGTGATTAAAGTTTCCAAGGAAAAGGTCACGAACCATTTTCATGAACTGTGAACCCTCACCATGGCTCGTGATGACCACTCATGAGGATGTGCAAAGAGTTGAAGCCCAAGTACAATACCGTGGACCATGTCAGGCCTCACAAACTGTGCCGACATCCATGACCCATACCGGTGCCTATTTTTCTATTTCAAGTTGGATTAGGTTTTCCATGTATATATAAACTTTTTTATTTCGTTTTTAGATTATTATTGATGGCTGGACTTAAGAACTAAGAGGAGAACACTATTGTACGCACTAATTCATTGATATTTCAGATTTTGATCTCATCTTTGAGACTTTGATCCGTAGATTTCTTCCTTCATCAATAGTAAGTACTTTATTATGATTCTATCATCTTGTTGTGGGTGTTTCACATTGAATATGCTAGGCTAAACCCACAACTAGGATTGTAGGAACCATGACAATTCAATAAGGTAAATAAATTTATGTTAAATTTTGGGGATTGGTTATTGTATACATTGTATTGTTCTTCAATTTAATTTCTCCCTTAATGAGTCGACAGTTGAGCGTATTTCTATATTCATTGCTTGCGCAGGAGGGGTATAGTGATTAGAAAAAGAACTTTACAACAAAAATTCAAGGTTAACAACCTAGTCTAAGTACTTGAGATCGGAAGGTAAAAGTATTTTGGGATCCGTAGCAAGGGTTAGGAATATACGTTCTGAGACTGGGAGGTGAGTAATGAAATGCATCTAAGAAGGATCGAAAGGTGAATTCGATGTTGACTAGTTTGCTTGATCTTGTATACGTAATCATGAACGGGTTTATTATCAAATTTGAGCATCGAATTGGCATCATAGGGAACACAATCCTAGCATCTAATCAATTGTTTGAACTCCAGCTGTTACCACATTCGTTTTAGTATTTCATTTAACTTTACCAGTTCTCACTATCAAAACTCCCTATTTATGTTATGCACATTTGTTTCTAGGAACTAGACATTACATTTGAAAATAAGTGCTAATAGATATATTCTCACGCATTCCCTGTGGGATTGACCCCAAATCTTGTTGGATTCTATATTTGATCAACCACTACCTTACTCTTTGTTTGGAATGTAAATTTGGGCGTGTCAAATTTTGGCATCGTTGTCGGGGAATATGGTGAAGTAATTGTCTATTAGTTGCTACTTTAGTTGTAATTCGGTTCCCTAATTTTACTTTTATTTTGTAGTTTTACTTTCTTAAAGGGAACTAGTTGTGTATGCCAAACACCCGAAGCAAGGGTGAATCACTTATTCCTTATGACCTCGAGTTGATTAAGTCAATCCGCAGAATGAATGCCCAAGATCAGGAAGTGTAGAGGCAGAGAGAGTTAGCTTTGAATGTTGAAAATAGGGGCAATGATGGTCTGGGTCTGCATGATCTTGATGGCGAAGGGATACCATCTGTAATCCCTCCTCAACATTAACTTGTGATTATACCACCTGCTCCATAACAACCACGAGCAGTGTATGATGATAATGGCGCTAGAGCTATAAGGACAATAGTCCTTCCCCTGTTGCCTGTAGGTGTTAAGTTCACTATTACTAGAACTATGCTTCAGTTGATTACTCTCAAAGGGTTGTTCAACGGACTAGCAAATGAGGACGCAAACCAACACATCATGAACTTTGTGGCTATATGTCAATCGTCCAAGATTTTGGGTGTCAGCCAGTGTAACACCCCGCGTTTCACGGGTACTAGTACTATGTATATAGGACATGATATGACTTGTTCAAATGAGCACCAATTTTTAGATGTGATTGAATTTCAGATTGGAGGGCTATATTTACGTCTAACGCTTAGGATGAGCGAGTGTATAGAAGTTTTAAGTCAAACTAGGGAGATCGTGGCTTGTTGTATAAGGAATATGTGACTCTGGCTAGAACCTATGGGTAATAAGGCTGCAATTAGGTGTTAATATCAATGGATTAAACTTTAAAGTCAAAAGAAATCCCCTAAATGCATATTCGAGATTAGGGAGATGGCCAAAGTGGCACCTCACTCTTTTCGGAAGGTTTAAATTGAGTTTCATTTCTCGGATGGGACTAAGAGTGCATAATTTGATAATAATGGATTTTTAAGGGGTATTGTAATATCCCAAAGTTCATATGTTATGTTTCGGTGTCAAGGAAGTTGCAAGATAAAGTTTGGCCAAAGTTACCGTAAGCTTCTTTATGAAATCCTTCTTAAATTTGGGTTACATATATCGGACCATATCTTCCAAAATACAAAGAGTTAGAAGGTCTATGACCTATCAAATTGAAGGTCTACGAGTCTAGTTTGCAATGCACAAAACCGTGTATTAATCCGACTTCAGAATAAAAAGTTATAAGAGTTTACTGTGACTGCCCGAGCAGAAAATCGGGTCACGGACCGGGTCGGGTCAAGCCCACGTAGAATGTCGGCTAAATTGATGTTTTAAAGCTGGGAACAAACTTATTTTCGTCCCAAACAGTCCATGAACTGAAGAGAAAGCTCCCACAAGCTCCATAAGCAATTAAGGTAAGTTCTTCGCATTTTTACCGTTAAAATTTGCCCGTGTGCCTAGAAATACGTGCCTTACGCTTTGCAATTGTTTTCATCTTTGATTAGCTATGTTTGGGGGCTGTTTTTGGACTGTAAAAATATGGTGTTCCTGCTGTTTA
>JBCEWC010002221.1:0-35722 GCA_038996855.1 Solanum aculeatissimum
TGCTGCAGTGGGCTTGAATCTCCTTAAAGAGAGCGAGATATCCGCGCCTCAGCCTGAAGATTTTTGTTCTTCAATTTAACTTTTTCAATTGTTAATTATAATTTATTGTAATTTCACCAACAATTAAGCAAACTAGTTACATAAAATGGAAACCACCAGACAAGCTAGAGTATAAACTTAACTAATATTGATGGGGCTTTCAAAAACAACATAGAAAAAGGAGGAATAAAAGTATAGTAATTAGAGATGAAATAGGGATAGAGGCAAATGAGATAGGAAAGAGGTAAGCGAGATAATTTATGTTATTCGAGATATATGCAAATCACACTAGACACATACATCTGGAATACTAGATACATTTCAGATACATTTTAAAATACAAGTACATAGGGAGAGAGTCGATCGAGAGAGAAAGAAACGCAAGCAAGATAAAAAAGAGGCGAGTGAACGATTCCTATGCCATACATACTAAAAAGGAAAGTAAGACAAATAAATAAAAACAAAGTACTAAATTAAATAGAAAAAGTTGAAGTAGAAGGTAAAATCAATCAACCGACTGATCCTAAAGTGCTCAACCTTCACTTTTCTAATATAGAATGGAGTACTTCTTTTAGTTCATATTAAGTGAATTGTTAGAACTTTTTTCGTAATTCAAAATAAGCTCCCAACAAAATATTTTTTATATTCAGGACTCCAATTCGAGACTTTTGATTGAGGATGAAACACTTCTATCACTGCACCACAACTCATGTTGGTAACTCTACGATGTTATAATAGTTTAAGCAAGACATGAACCTGTTGAGGAATTCTTTCATAAATGTGACAAAAAAGTTCCAATATTAACAAAAAGTGACTCAAGTCTTAATTATTGAGTAGATATGACTATTTTAACATTAAAATTAAGGACACTAATTTTAAAATCCTCAAATTTTATTATTTACATAAAAGTCCTATTTTAACCATCCCATTCCCCCGCCCATTTTGCCACCATCATTTTTCCACTCCTTGTATTGTCACTGTCGCAACTATCCCCACCACCTCCTCCTCCTCTTCTACTACCGCCACCTTCTCCTATTCCTCTTCTACTACCATCAATCTCCTTTTTCTCCTTCTCCACCACCACAACAACAATAGCTGCTTCTTCCTCTATCATCACCATCTTCTTTTATCACCACATGTGTTACAACAACAGAAAAGTCATCTGTTGCAATAAAATGGTCATTTGTAGAATTTTTTTCAATGATTTAATTTTTCTTTTTAAAAAAAAGATTCAGAATCAAAGTAAAATAAACTCATTTAAAAAAGCCATAAAAAGAATGAATGTTGACGACAACAGCAACAGAAGCGACAACAAAAACAATAACAATGACAACAACGACAGTAAGAACAACCAAAAAAAAGAAGAAGAAGAAAATGAAGGAAGGAAGGAAGATAGAAGAAGAAAATGGAAGAAGGGAGAGAAAGAAAGGAAAAAATAGTAGAATTGAAAGATAATAATAAGATGAAATTTTTAAAATTTGAAATTTAAAAGTTAGAAATAAGATTAAAAACTTTTTAACATATTAAAACACCTTAAAATTTATTAGTTTCGAGATAAGTTATCCCAAGTTTACCAATCAAACATCAATTTAAGAATTATTATATTTTTATTTCGAAATTAATTACTCTTATCCTTCACACCAAACGAGCCTAGTTACAACACCTTTTGTTCAAATTTTTCCGGCGAGCCTTGCTTTCGTCACCTTTAGTAAAACTCAGTTTTTTATTATTTCAATTTTACGGACCATCCAATAATATTATTGTAGTGAAAAAAAAAATTTACTAAGCTCAAAAGGGTTTCCAAAATTTTTCAACAGCTTGCTCGAGGTACTGCGCGTGCTGCTTCGAACAGGTAATGTATACCCATTCTTTTTGCTGAAAATTAGCATGGATTTTCATTGTTTAGCTTCAAATTTTGATTTGAGATTGTTTGAATTCAATCTATAACAAGTGATGTGGAATGATTTGCTTGGATTCATGATTTTTTTTTGTTTTTGGCTTTGTAGTATCTTAAAATTGATTTGTTTATTGAGGATTTACTGGTTGAATTAATCTCAATTATAGTTGTATTTGTATGAGAAATCATTACTAGAGCTATTTTGTGCTGCTAGCTAGAGGAACTATAGGGAAGATATACTAAAATGAGGTTTGAAATGTATACCAAGAGAGATAAGATTAAGAATGAAGGTATCTGAGTAAGGTGGTGGATAAGATGAGTGAAGCAAGGCTGAGATGGTTCGGATATGTGAGGAGGAGATGCGAGGATGCTCCAGTGAGGAGGTGGAAAAGGTTGGCAATGGTGGGTTTAACGAGAGGTAGACGTAGGTGAAAGAAGTATCGAAAAGAGGTGAGTAGATGGGATACGTCACATCTGCAGCTGATTGAGGACATGACCTTAGATAAGAGAACGCCGGTTAGGGCAAAAGGTTTGTAGGTAATTGATTGTTGTGTCGTTTTTCTATGGATATGCTTGGTGGTAGTTTGGTGCACTATACATGTTTCTCCATTCTTACCAGTAGTAGTAACTCGTAGTTTCTTGTTCTGCGATTTTTGTTGCATCCTGTTATTTCCTATGCTTCAATTATTGAATTATTTAACAATTGTTATTGGTTCCTGGTTTTCCCTTTATTTGCTATACCCTCTCTGTATGTTTCTTTTTCAAACTACTTTGATCCGCATTACTTGAGCTGATGGTTTTTCAGAAACAACCTTATTACTTCTATGAGGTAAGGTAGGGTTTGCGTATACTCTACCCTCTCCATATTCTACCTATGGAATTACCTTGGGTATACTGCTGTTGTTGTTGTCAGATTCAAAATGTATGAAATGACTGCCCTATGAATATGTCAAAGACCTAGTCTTTTTTTAATTCCATGATTTGTGAATTGCAGAATCTCAAAAGAGAAGTGGTTTTAGTTAGTAGTTAGTTAGTGGGGAAACTTGTTTTGTTTTTTATGAATGTAACCTCATCTGTTTGCCTTTGATTATAGTGATAAAAGAGTTTGGCTAGTGTTGATGCCACAGAACTATCATAATTTTTTGTCTACCTACGTTCAATAACTTTCTTGGTCTTTGCTTGTGAGATAGTACTACTGTTGTTTATAGGGTTGTTTCTTCAGAAATTAATAAAGGTGCATTGTTCTTATCATTGAGAACCAGCTGTAGATTTTCAGCCAAGACATGGGTTTAATTTTCTGCTTACTATATTGCTGAATTTACATTTATTTATTCGGGCTGTTGCTCCTGGATTAGGAACGCTATCCCTGGAGTACGTTAGAAGTTGAAGTTATAGATGTGAAATATCTGCTTACATTTAAGATGTCTTCATGAAAATAGATTGTAAGTGACTTACATTCAAAATGTCTTTATGAGAATAGATTGTAAGTGAAGATTGAAGTATTCATATGAACTATACATACTATCATACCCATTTGACACGGAAGTGTCAAGCCAGATTAAGAGTCCAGGCAGTATAAGTGTTGAATGATCAAGATAAGCTAATCTTAAAGGTATTCTATCATGAGAAGATGATAGAGGGTAATTGGGATTTGACACAGGCTTGGTTGCTGCTAATCTTAAGGGATGTATACTCTCTTGGTGTACTCCTCTTCTATATTTTAAGGATGCCATTTCTTTTTGGCAGTCAGGGGTGAGTTGGTTAAAAAAAATTTGTTTCTTTTCAAAGAAGAAACATTCTCAATTGTGTGTGATGAATTCAATTTATGGAAAATGATAGCATTCATATCTAGAACTCAGCCTATTTCACTTGTAACATGTTAATGCAAGATAAAACCAATAAGAAATCAGGTTATTATTGACGAGGATGTCACTCATTGTATTGGTTCAAGGTAGATGAAATGGGGGCTCACATCCGAATTCTTTATGTGATAAGAAAGTGTCAACGAAACTTAGAGGCAAATTTTACCGATTGGTGCTTAGACCTATTTTTTGATATGAGGGTGGAGAGTTGGCCAGTCAAGAATTCTCACGTTCAAATTATAAAAATTACGAAAATGAGGATTTTTTGATGGTTGTGTGAGCATACTAGGAGAGGTAGGGTTGGGAATGAGAATTTTCTGGACAAGGTGAGGGTTGCTTTGATGGAGGACAAGATGTGGAAAGCGAGACTGACATAGTTGGGCATGTGAAGAGGAGATGCACAGATTTCCCAGTCCAGAGGCATGAGAGGTTAGCTATGAATTGATCCAGGAGAGGTAGAGGTAAACCGAAGAAGTATTATGGAGAGGTTGATTAGACAAAAGATGACACAATTTTAGTTTATCGAGAACATCACCTTAGATAGGATGGTGTGGAGGACACGGATTAGGGTAGAAGATTAGTAGGTAGCAGTGTGTTGTCTTGTTGCCTGTTCTTATTATGATTCGTAGTATTACTCCTATAGTTTCTTGTCTTTCGATTTCTGTGACTATTAGTTGTTTCTTATACCTTGAGTGGTATATTATTTTGCTGTAGTTTACATGCTCTACTATTTCTATTATTATATTTTATTTTCTCATATTTCCATTACTTCTATTTTTTGGGACTGCTTTGGACCATTTTTTTGAGACAAGGGTATATTGGAAACAACCTCTCTACCTTTGAGTTAAGAGTAAGGTCTGCGTACACTCTATCCTCCCCACACCTTACTTTGCAAGACTGCCAAAGTGGGACTACACTGGGTATGTTGTTGTAATGACAATAAAAAAGGCGTTGGATGACTAATTGCTATTTGCCCTTTAAACCATGTTGATAGCTGAAAAAGTTTTAGGATGCAGAAAAATGTGCATTATCTGTTTTTAATTACTTTTGATTATTTAAGCGAGATTGTGAAATTCTTATCCATTGATGAAGCCCCATAATTGAATGCTTAGTAGTACTTACTTGAAAATGCACCTGTAATTTCTGTTCTTATATTATCTTTCTCACTTATCTTCTGAATTTTACATTCCCGATCTATGTGAACTCTAATTTGTCTTCAATTTGCTTTCTAAGTCAGGCTAATTTGTTACTCAGCTTGTGGTAGTATCAATTTGCAATGGCAGATGGCCAAGAAAATGACAAGAATATTGAAATATGGAAAATGAAAAAGTTAATTAAAGCCCTTGAATCTGCAAGAGGAAATGGTACCAGTATGATCTCTCTTATTATACCTCCCGGTGATCAGATATCTAGGATTACCAGGATGTTGGCAGAAGAATATGGTACTGCATCAAATATTAAGAGCAGAGTAAATCGTCAGTCTGTCCTTGGTGCAATAACGTCTGCCCAGCAGAGGCTTAAACTGTATAATAAGGTACCTCCTAATGGTTTGGTCCTTTATACTGGAACAATAATGACTGAAGATGGGAAGGAAAAGAAGGTAACCTTTGACCTTACACCTTTTAAGCCCATTAATGCGTCTCTGTACCTATGCGACAACAAGTTTCACACGGGACCTCTGGGTGAGCTTTTGGAATCAGATGAGAAGTTTGGTTTCATCGTCATGGATGGTAATGGCACTCTTTTTGGGACCTTGAGTGGCAACACTAGGGAAATCCTTCATAAATTCACTGTTGACCTTCCCAAGAAGCATGGAAGAGGAGGTCAATCAGCTCTGCGATTTGCTCGTCTTCGAATGGAGAAACGCCATAACTATGTGAGGAAGACAGCAGAGCTTGCTACTCAGTTCTTCATTAATCCAGCCACTAGTCAACCAAATGTATCTGGACTCATACTTGCTGGGTCAGCTGATTTCAAGACGGAGCTGAGCCAGTCTGATATGTTCGATCCACGTCTTCAGGCGAAGATACTTAATGTAGTTGATGTGTCATATGGTGGGGAAAATGGATTCAGTCAGGCCATTGAGCTATCTGCTGAGATTCTCTCAAATGTGAAGTTCATACAAGAAAAGCGTTTGATAGGAAAGTTCTTTGAGGAAATCAGTCAAGATACTGGAAAGTATGTATTTGGGGTGGATGACACAATAAAAGCTCTGGAGATGGGAGCTGTTGAAACTCTTATTGTATGGGAAAATCTTGATATAAACCGTTATGTGCTGAAAAATAGTGTTACCAATGAGATTGTCATCAAGCACCTAAACAAGGACCAAGAGGCTGATCATAGCAACTTCAAGGTTCCTGAAAATTCAGCTGAATTGGAGGTCCAGGACAAAATGCCGCTATTGGAGTGGTTTGCCAATGAGTACAAAACCTTTGGTTGTTCACTTGAGTTTGTCACTAACAGATCTCAAGAGGGGTCACAGTTCTGTCGAGGATTTGGTGGCATTGGGGGCATCCTTCGTTACCAGCTTGACATGCGTTCGTTTGATGAGCCATCTGATGAAGGAGAGTATTTTGAGGATTCTGATTAAGCTTTACCTCTGTCTCCTTAGCCCAACTGATGGATAAAGAGATGCAATTTGTTGAAAGTTTTGAGGTTAACTTAGCAATGAGTTTCCTACTATCATTCTTAATATTAATCTCCGGGTCTTTGCTGTTAAAAATTGTTTGCTTTGCCTTTACATGTGAAACAGGTTTTGTTTTGGGACTATCTTCAATTAGAAATAGGACTTCTTATTGTTTTATGAGCCTATCTACCTTACCCTTGTGAGTTTGCTATAGCTAAACAGCATCCATTGTTATCAACCTTGAAGTTTGGTTTTGCTGTACTGTCAATGTTGAGAAAGAGTTCATTTTCAGTTTACATTGGTTTCATTTTTAAGAGTTGCACCTAATTATTTGTCATATTTCCAGTTCTTGATTTGAAGTCAGTTTTCTACATCAAGTTGTGGCAATGAAGCTCTAGGTGAAAGATGACAACACCTCAATGCTTATTGAATAACCTTACAAATGAAAACTAATGTCTTAAGTTCTTCCTCAGTGAAAAACAAAGAAATGATGATATATATTTGTAATTCTTTGAAGTTAGGGATTATGTGTTGAGGCCATTGTGCTTTGCTCAATCAGCATGGGTGCCTTTATCTGTTGGGAACCTTGTTGGGGCAATTTTTATTGTATTTTAGAAGAACTAATGCATTTGTTCAACTGATACTTATGCCTTGCTTGATTCTTTTGTTACACCTGCCAAGTCTTTCCTTTTGATATTTTTCTTGCTGTGTGCGTGCGCGCTGTGTTCTTTTGACAGAAATTGCTAGGATATGTAATTTGTGAGTCCAGATTGATCATGATTGGCGGATTCAGGATTTAGAATCAGTGTGTTCTGTTCTTTATGCATGCCTATTTGTATTTCATCTCACAACATGACACACATGTACTTGGACACAACGAGTTCGACCAAATCTAGTGTGTCTAGATTGGCCATAATTTGTGAATTCAAACCTGTTTGGCAACCAGCACAAGCTATGCTTGCAGGAGAGGATGCTTCCTTGTTTGTTGTATTACACCCTTGATCATTCATTTTTGTACATTGCATGCTTCCTTTGTGTTTACTCTATCAGCCTAATCATTTATTTGTACATTACATTTTCCTAGTTCTTTCATATGCAAAAGGATTTCAAAAAACTTTGTTCGCAATTGTATCTGTATAGAGGTGAGGCCAGAATTTGAAGTTTTTGAGTTCGAAATTCTGAATCCTTTTAAGTTATTGAGCTCTAATTCAATAATTTGTATATATTCAATAGATTTTTAAAGATTAGTACAAGATTGGGATCAAAATTAGCGCGTTCAACCCAGCCACTAATCGAAACCCTAGCCTTGCCTTGTGACCCCACCTCTCCCCCATCCATCGCCCAAAACCTTCTTCTCTACCCCTCTTTTAAATACAATACTTAATTTTGATATGTTTTACTTGACTCGAGGGTCAATCGAAAAACCTCTCTATCTTCACAAGGTAGGGATAAGATTGCATACACACTACCTCTGAATGTGTTGTTTTTATTCTTTTAAATGCAATACTTGAGTTTTGATATCTTTTACTTGAGCTGAAGTTCTATCGAAAACAACTTCTCTATTTCCACAAGGTAGGATTAAGACTCTGTATACACACTACTTCCCCAGATTTCACTCGTAAGACTACACCGATTATGTGGTTTGTTGCTCTTTTAAATGCAATATTGACAGACTAGAGTAGAAAGCAGGTGGTCAGATTGCACTTGTTTTGAACAATGGATGGTGATGTAACAGCAAAAACAATTGAATGAAAAAAAAACTTTGGTCATTTGTTATTTGTCAGTTCATAATTTCTGCATATATTTGCAGTGTTCTCTTACATGCATGTGCTGCTATTGTGTACTTACTATTCATCATCATAAAGCAATGTTGTCATGCTTCCATTTTTTCATCATGAAATGGTCAAATTGTTTCTTTCCTTTACAATACAACACTCTTTCAGCAATTCTTACATCTTGTTTTTTTGTTTTACTATGTGTTTGGTTTGTAAAAGGAATTTTGCTCTTCTTGATTTCAGAAGCATAATAAGTGCCCACTTTCAGAAATATTTATTACTTCCAAATTAACTTAATTTTTTTTAGATTTTTTTAACGTTCAAAATAGTTGAATTGTTCAAAATTCAAGATAAATGTTTGAACTGTTTCTATATGTGTCCTTTCATTTAGTGGTAAGGTCTGTGTACATTCTACCCTCCCCGGACCTCACTTGTGAGATTCCACTGAGTATGTTGTTGTTGTTGTTATATATTCTAGGAGAAATTATGCTACATATTTATGACTTTATAAGGGGTAATAGTGGAAAGTATAAATTACGTGGATAAGCAAACATATACTAGTTAATTAGTTAATATAGCTATAGTTTGAATTAATTACGGCTCACGACAAATATCTAGTTGTAATTATAATTTGAGTTTTGTATAATTTGCGCGACTTATACAAATATTGTGTGCGATTATACGAAAGTTGTGCGTGAATTAAATTATATAGGTAAATATACAAACAATGCGAATTGTATCTACAATTGTTGTGCATAAATTGTATAGTGAATTATACAAATATTGTGCGAATTATATAAATGCTACACGAATTATATAAATGTTGCTAACTTGCTATAACTATAGTTACGAAGAGTAATTATCTAAACTATAACTATAAAACACAATTAAGGTGTTTTTGAGTGTCTATATGCGAAAATTCCTCCTCCTAATATGTTATGTATTACTTTTCTTATTAGTTGTCATGTTTTTCTTTAATAATTACATTGATTGTGTTGCACCTGAGTCGATGGACTTTCAGAAATACTACAACATCTTTATCTTTACTACATAAAGATAAAACCTGTGTACACACTATTCTCTCCAAACTCGACTTATGAAGTCAAACTAAATATGTTATTATTGCTATTATATAAATCTTGATGTCTTATTAATTAGATAAATTTCTTACATTGTTCAATTTTTAATGGATAAAATTATTTAATAAATATAACTAATATTTTGTGAAATAAGTTAAATTAAATTGGGTGTAAATTGATCCAAAATACCAACAATCTCCATTTTCTTTCAAACACCTAAGGTTGGGGGAAGGGTAGGGAGAGAAGGGTTTTGAAAAAATTAATTAAAATAGCTAGTGCACTTTATTTTATTTATAAGTTTTATTTTGTTCGATCATTTTTATAGGGTAAATTATACTGAGAGATGCAAAACTTAAAGAAATATAAAATAAAAAAAATAGTCCTCATTTGTGTATCATAATGTATATTTAGCGTATAGCTCATGTATAAGTGATATACATTGCATAGTAGTGTATACTTTCTATAACTTTTGACAAATTATGTTGTATAGTCATGTATAGTTTCGTTGATTTTAGACTATTTTTTATATAAATAAAATACGAGTTACTTTTTTTTTAAACTTTTTACTTTTTTTGTATATATAGGTAAATTCCTCTTTTATTTATTTATTATATTAAGTAATAAATAAATATCTATATTTGCTTGTTCATTTTTTTACTTATTTTATTTAATAAATCATAAAATAATTTATTGTATAATTTGTAAATACTCTCATTATTTATTATAATTATTTTCATAAGAAACCAATTGATTGGTATTGATATGTCTTTTCTTGGGAAAGAAAATTTTGACTTTTATTAGTTCATGTTTTGACAAAGAAGGGAAGTTAGAGATTCACACCCTCCAACTAAAATTTACATTCTCAATTATTAAAGAAGTTTATACACTATGAAAATATGTAAAAGATATTTATAGGTAATTTTCAATAAAAAGGTAAAAAGAAAATTTTGAAGTTGATAAATTATTTTTGAGATATTATTTTTGAGACGGACCACAAAAAAAAGATATCACATAAAATGAGACAGAGGAAGTATCTGTTATTGATATTTGAACAAACCAATTATATCCTATTTCGTTGTAAGTAGGAAAAAGAGGTACATGATCTGACAAATCACTTTTGTGTGTATTCAGAAATTATATGTAAGAATAGTAGCATTTCATGATTAATTAGTAAATCAATTTTGATTCTCTATTAATCAATGATCTTGAACTATTAACATGATTTTAAACAAACTGTTTGAAATCTAGATGCATCATTGTAATCTTTGTACCACTATGTTAACATAGATGTAGTTTCAAAATAAATATTTTATCAATACAAGAATACTCATATTGATAAAATAATTCTAACTATTTATTGTAAATTATATAAATGAAGATTTCTCTCTTTTATCTCATGTAGAATCAACAACCTATTCTAAGTAAGAAAAAACAACTTTATTGACAAATACACATATAATGGTCCCTTTGAATTTCATGCAAAATTATATATTCATGCCTAACTCTTAATTAAAGTCAAAGAAAATGGTCCAAAAATAAAATAATATTGGGCACAAGACATTATATTGTTTGAGCTACTAAATGGTGAATAAGTGGATGGTCCTAACTCCTATAAATTATAATCCTTGTCATCCAGGCTGTATATATATGCATATGCCTATAGAAAACTACTTTTAACTAATGTTTATAGAGACAATATTCTCATCCACACCACATGATCTTCCAACTACCCTTTTTAAAAAACATAAAGATGTTTTTAGCACAAATTCCTATCAAGGAACACATGTTTCTTTCTCTATAATAGTATTTTCTTTATTCTTTTAACCAAATTTATATCTAAATTATAATTCTCCTTCATTATGTATTTACTCAATTTATGTGTTATTTGATTAGTGATTATGTGTAATGATCCATTCAGCTAGTCATATTATCCGCTTTGGGCCTAGGTTCGCACGATTTTAAAATGTGTCGCTAGTAAGTAAGATATGTTTACTTATATATCCAGCATGTGTCATTTGATTAGTGAATATGTGTAACTACCCATCCAGCTAGTGATATTGTTCGTTTTGGGCATAGGTTTACACGACTTTAAAATACGTTACTAGTAGGTAAGACATGTTTACTTATATATCCAACATCTCTCCTGTATTTTGCTGATGTGAGACTTCTCATCTTAAGATGGGTGGCTACATACACCCCCTCTATGGACTCAACATCCTCGCTGAGGTTTGTCTCACCGCATGAGATTTGCCTAGATTCAACACTGAGATTCGCCTAAACTCAGTTGACCTCTAACCCACATCGACAAGGCTAACACAGAAGTGACTCTAATATCACCTGTAATGACCCAACCAACTAGTGACATTGTCTGCTTTGGGCATAGGCCTATACGGCTTCAAAACGCGTCACTAGTAGGTAAAACATGTTTATTTATATACCCAACATCACTTTTACGTTTTACCGATGTGGACTTTTCATCTAAAAATGGATTGTTAAAGTATGTAATTATCAAAGTCACCTTGTAAGCATATCATCAGAAATGAGATGAAAAGCTAAATAGACACCTAGAAATAGATTAAATTAACAGCTTTAAGATATAATAATACCCCATAATCAAGGTCTCAAGGACTTAATAGTTTTCAAGAAAAATTATACTTAAAGCAAATCAAGAAAAAAAAATTAATTTTGTTTTAAACTTTTAAAATAATAAATAAATAGGTTGAGATAACTCTTTGTTTAGAAAAAGTGACAGATAATTTGAAAGTGAGGGGATATCTACATTGCCTAACAAGTGTGCTTCATTTAATGTTGCCAAACATTGTCAAAGGTAAACAAGTGTTTGTTGGTATGTCAAATTCAAAAGGAAGTACTATTAATCAAGTTAAGGTACAATGATATTATGCAAGAACACCACTCTAATGAATTTTTTCTCCTCTAACCTAATTTGTAATTAAGTTCTTAACACGAAATTTGCTGAAGACATGATCCTAGAAAAGAAGATAAGGAGATCGAATGAATAGTGTAAAAGGTTAATTGATAGTCGATTTAGTTCCCTAGTCAACATTGTTAATATTACTTTCATATTATCTTATGCTTCGATTTAATATCACCCATTATTTTATTTTTTTGCTTCAGTTATCACATTATTCAATATTATTGCTACTTATCCTCTTTTAATCATTTTTAACATGACTTTTTCACAACTGTATTTATTTTACATGTTTGATTTTTGATATGCTTTCTTATGACAAGCATACACACCATCTTCCGCAGACATCACTTATAAAATTACACTAGATAATGTTAATTGTTATTGTAATTATTCTTTCTGTCCATCTTTACTTGTCTCCTATTAACTTGACACAAGAATTAAGAAGTAAAAAATAATAAGATAATTTTACTAAATCATCTTTTAAATATAATAAAGACAGTGTCTGAGAAATGATTAGGGTTAATTAGGAACCAGTGTAAAATTACTTCTTAACTTCACAACTGGACAAATATTATTGTACATACTCAAATATTACCAGAGATAAGTAAAGATGAACGGAACGGAGTATTTTTATGAGAAGATAGGGTTAAAAAAAAGAGTAGAAATGATAAAACTCCATTTGCAATATGTATCTTCTAACCTAAACAATTACTATAATGTACACAAGTATTACAATTTTCTTAGTTAATACTACTACCCTTTTTGTTGCTCCTCAATCTCCTTATTTGCTAGTGAAGATAGAGGAGAAGAAGGGGCAGAAAATGAAGAAGCAGCAGAAGAATAACAAGTAATTGAATCACAAGTAGGAGGAGAAAACTCAATAAGCAAATCAATAAAAGCACCTATAATATATCCATGATTTATTTTCCCATTCATCTTCAAGTACCATCCTAATAATTCTTGTAAAGATTCCCAATCTTTAATGCCATGTGTATCCACCATTTCCTCCATTGATTTCTTGAAATCCAAATATGGATCTTCTGATTCCAATGCCAATGCCACACTTTCCTTAAATGGCAATTCTTGATCATCATTTTCTTCTTGAATTTCTTCTAATTTCTCTGGTTCTTGATTTTGATCTTCCAAGATTAATGAGCTAGTGCAATTTGGCTCAAAAAATAGTCTTTCTGAACGAACCCCTTTAATGATTAACTCCGTTAATGGTTCCCCTGTTTCATCAGACTCTGTTGAAAAACTTGCTGATTCTGAGGAATTTGAGAACCAAGATTCTGGTGTGGTTTCAGTTTCAAGAACCCCATGATGATGATGATGATGATGATCAGTGTTACAAGGGTCTAAAAAGATTGAATTTATAGTCTTGAAAATGTTGTTGTTGTTGTTGTCGTCATTTTCTCTGAAAGATTGAGTCTTGGAGTGAGCACAAGAAGGCCATTGCCATGAACCAAGATTCATTTTCTTCCCCATAAAAAATGAAACTTTTTCAAGAATCTAACTTCTTGAGATTTCAAAAAGTTGGGATTTTTTTCCAAGAATTCAACTTTTTGGGGCACAAAAAAAGTTGGGTTTTTTTCAGCAAGTTACTTTGTACTGATATTTGAGACACAAAAGGTTGTGATTTTTTTTTCAAGAATCCAACATTGTAGGTAGGTACTAAATTCTAGTGGTTTTGGAATTTCAAAAAGTTGAGACTTTTGGGGGTGACATTAATGGTGATAATTAAAAAGAGTAGCAAGGGGGAAGGAAGATATAAAGAGAGAGGTGAGAGGAAGGTGAAGAGGAAATGGGGGTGGGCGTGGGGGTAGGTCTATTCATGTGTTTTATTTAATTCTATTTATGTTTTTTTTTTTTTTTTTGTGTGTGTGAAGAATTTAATGGTTTTAATAATTGCACTATCACGTAGAAATGGACATATACTTTCTTCGTCCATTTTTACTAGTTCACTTGTCTAACAATACTTGTTCAGTTTATGAAATCAAGAGATAATTTTACACTTAGTTTCTAATTTATCTTTACCATTAATTATAGTTATTTTCCTATTATATTTTTCAAGATATTATTTTTATTATATTCAAAGGGGTAATTTGATTAAACTATCTTTATCATTTATTACTTCTGAATTCATGTGTCAAGTCAATAGAGGACAAATAAAGATGGACGGATGGAGTACAACTTAATGACTCCATTGTTGTGATTTTATTGATATAGCGTTTTCCCACTTCTCTGGTAATTGAATTGTGCTCTATCGATGGGATGCACGTTGTACTCTGTGGATCAACTAGGTTGTCTATGGTTGTACTTATCAATTTGATTGTCTATGGTTGTTCTGGATGCTTGCAGTTGTTTTGGACAATAATGAACCTGTCTACGGCTAGACACGATCTTATACTGCTTCTGTTGATATGTATGTCTATTTAGCTACTTGCACATGCACCTGTTTAGGTTGTCTAGTACAGGGGAGATATGCCATATTCTGAGAAGTTAATTGATTACCTATCGTACTCCTGATTATTCGTAGAGGTTCTGTGTTGTAATTATTTTGGTATACTGTGCTCTTGGCTACCTGGTGACGAGACTATAGTTGTATTGGTGAGAGTTATGCCATACCCTGTGTCTGAATTAGTTTGGTTGTTGTTATGTGGGATATTGCTATGTTATCAACAGGGCCGGTTATCACTTTACCTTGGGGACCTGTTACACTTACTAGTCGACCTGTATATTGTTGTCCTGATTACTAATTATGATTGTCAGCTAGTTTTTTGTTGTTGTTGTTTTGGGTATTTAGGATATTGTTGGTTATCTGTTTTCTACGGATTTGAGCCTAAGCTTAAGTCAATGTTGCCCTAACAAGTAGAATAAAAAAAATGAAAACACCACTTATTTATGAATGGATTACTCCCCAGTCCCTTCATCATATATTAGGAGTCAAGATTATTAAAAAATATTTCTCTCAATTTACTTGTCATTTTACAAAATCAAAATAAAGTTAATTATTTGTATCTTACTTTATCCTTAAGTATTCTTGAAAATAACCAATGTAAATTAGAGCTTGATTTATTGAAGAGAGATGAGTGTAAGTTAGTAGCGATACACTTTTTAGTTATGATTTTTTAAATAAGAAATGTGGGGCAAATTAGGAGAGATATGACTAGAAATAAAGCTATACAATTCAAAATGAGATTGATTTGGATATGTGAGGAAGAGGTGCACAAATGCACCATTAAAAAGGCATGAGAGTCTGGCTATAGCATATTTAGAGATATAGATCGAAGCAGACCAAAAAAAAAATAATCAGAAAAGACATGTCATTTATTTTTACGATTCTTTAAAGGGAGGAAGTACATTGTTATTTTTTATGATTCTTTAAAAGGTATGCATCAAGAGAAATAGTATTACAATTATTTTTATAATCAAGTCTGCTTAGCCAACAAAATACAGCCACATACTAATTTAATGTCTTAATCTAATCATTGACAAGTTATTATAATAATGTTAGCTACATAATTTCATGATAAGATATGTTCCTTCAAGCTACATCATACATGTAACAATAATAATATAAAAATAGATTTTCAAGATCTTTTTTCAAATTTATTTTTTGGTTGTTTGTGCTATCGCAGAACCAACATTTGCTTAATTAAATTGTCGTGTATACAAAAAATAAAAATAAAAAAATGCACTAGATGAATTTGTGTGACGAGCTAAACTAAAAAGGCATCAATAAAAAAAATTGATCCCTAATTTTTTTATATAATATATCTTGTTGTACCAATTTAGCCACTTTATGATTAAAAGCCATCAAGTTAGTTTTTTCTAAATATAGTAATTTTCTAGGTGGAAAGTACTTTAATTTGATTAAGCTAGTTGTAAACTAAACTAAAGTACACAATATTTAATGGATAAAAGGAGGAAACTATATGTTAAAATAAGTTTTTAAGTTTTATGCATTATTATATTTTTGTAAATTTTAAATTGTATTCATACAATTATATTACTTTTGAGATAATTTTTGTCAATTTTTTACAATAAATATCATTTGTTAACCTGACAAATACTCTCTGTGTCCCATATTATAAGACACTTTCTATTTTATACAGTTATTAAAAAATTATCAATGTACTAGTGAATTTTACCATTTTACCATTTATTTATATTAATATACATTAAATTAAGTTAGCAAAAATTATTAATATACTAATTAATGGTGGGGTAAAATGAAAAAAATAATAATTAATTCTATCTTAATTTAGTAAGTGTCCATATAATATGAGATAAATATTTATTAAAAAAATACTTATATAATATGAGACAGAGGTAGTAGGTGATAAATATTATATTAGTATTAATAGATTAAAGTATTAATTAGATGAATTCCCAAGGTAGGAAAGTACTACCTCCGTCCCATATTATATGGGCATCTTTCTATAAATATTTGTCTCATATTATATGGGTATCTTTCTATAAATATTTGTTTCATATTATATGGGCACTTACTAAATTAAGATAGAATTAATTATTTTTTACCTATTTTACCTTCATCATTAATTAGCGCATTAATGATTTTTTCTAATTTAATTTAATATACATTAATATAAATGAAGGGTAAAATGGTAAAGTCTACTAATGTATTAATGATTTCTTAATAATCATATAAAATGAAAAGTGTCCTTATAATATGGGACGGAGGTCATAATTGACATAATTAATACATAGATAGACATTTTAATTCAGATTTTAATGGATAATTTAAATATTTTAATTTTGAGTATATACATTTAGACACTTTAAGTCACCTTGATCATTGTGTCAATTAAATACATTAACTTACAAACAGATCATCTAAACACTTTCAAAATTTATATGAACTAGTATTAAGTGTTAACGAGACACAATGAGGACAAATTGAAATACTTAATTATCAGTTGAGATGTCTAAATAAATGTTCTTGAACTTGAATTAATTACTTATCAGTTGAGGTCAAGTTTAATCCTTCATCTTTACTTGTTCACTATATTAAAATATATGTTCACCTTATAAAATCAAAAGATACTTTTAAACGTAGTTTCTAATTTATCTTTATCATTAATTATAAATGTTTTTTTATTATATTTTTCAAGATATTATATTTGATAAAATTATTTTATTATTTATCATTTCTTAATTTTTATACCAAATTAATACTAGTGAATAACTATCATTGGACGGAAAAGTTATAAATTGCAATGAGACTCATTTATTAGTGTCCAATTTATAGTTTATGATTTAAAATATTTTTTATCAATTCGATCTCTTCACTAATATATATTTCACTAGTGAATATAATTATTTTGATCAATTCGATCGATCAAATATATAAGTTGCTCTATGACAAATCACTTTCAAATTTGTCCCTATCATACACTATATTTTGAGGGTACATGAGTACTAATATTACTGAAAATATATTACACTTTAATTCTGTTTCAATTTATTTTTTTATTTATCTTTTAATTTATTTTATAATTTTTTTCTAAAAAATTTCAATTTTAACTTTTTACATAGTATATTTAAGATCACAAGTAATTTAAAATCATAAAATTCAAAAATCTACTTTACATTCTTAAATTTCATATCAAATTAAAATCGAAGAAATAACTTAAAAGGGAAAGTATTCATCATTTTCCCATTTACTATGTACTATCATTATAAAGGCACTTGAATATACTACTCATATATATAAGCAAAAAATGTATACTACTGACAAAAGACAAGAATATAAATAATAATGTAGCAAATAAAGAGAAACATTTTTGAACAAATAATTGTACACACACATTCAATATTTTTCTTTTTTTTTTTTGTGTTAAAAAACTTGGCTTAATACATCGAAAATAACTCTTTAAATTTATCAGTAAATTTCAAATACATGATTTGAACTACGACTTATTTCAATTGAGTATCTAAATATGTGATAAAATATTTTTATTAGATACTTTCAATTCAAGTGCACCCTACGTAAATAAGTTAACCATTTAAAATATGTCACATTCTTTAAGTATTCGTACTAACCTCAAAAAATAATAAAATATTTATTCATGCATGCATGCAATATAATAATGATTTTAAATTCTGAAAAAAAATGCAGACCATATAATAAGAAGTTGTCATAATTGAAAAAATTGGACTATAGCCTAATAATAGTGAATCAACAATTTTTGTTGCAATCTAAAATATAGAGGCTATTTCTTTTAACTTATGGACAAAACACATGTGCACTGCACTTCCACCACTATATTATTATAACTCGCGGTCGCTATTTTTTGGATATGTATGTTTGTGGAGTTGGAATTGTTCAAGGGGAATATAATCATCATGCTAAATAAAGAGAGAAATATAACTCCATAAGATATATAGCAAAAAAATACATATCATCTTGTTATTATACACATCATCTTGTTATTATACACATCAGGGTTCAACGTTCAGAGTTCAGGGTTTAGGGTTCAGGATTTAGGGTTTAGAGTTCGGGTTCAAGGTTCAGGTTCAACAACTATCTAAGTACAAAGTTTCAATAAGATTAGGCTATTTTATTAATCTAGTTTCAATTATTATTTAAATTATCAAGAAATTTCTAATGATATACTTCGCTCTTGTGATTAATTAGAAGATTTTATTTAGGAATATTGAGATTCTTATCTTTTTTTAAAAAATAAATAAATATATTTTCACAAGGGGCAAAAATGTATGTATATGAACTGTTTTGTCCCCTCTCTACCACTCTTCATGACTAGTAGGGTACATTGACCTTAATTCTATGATTGGAGTTCAATTAATTATATATAACTTTTAATTGTTCTTATAATCAACTTTTAATTAATTAAAAGAGTTAATTGTACTTTAATTTAGTCCCTCAGTTATTGATAAATTCATGTTTTAGTCCTTATGATATCTGACTAAGCACATTTAACCTTCAATTACTTAAAAAATGTGATGTGAGCGGATCAAATTGGTTAAACCTTTCTCAATTATTCTGGTCAAAACTTGTATGCAGCACTTGTACGGAACATAAAGATTTTGAAACTCTTTTCTTTTCTGTATCTTAAGGATAGGACCTACCATTTTCTCGAACCCTCTGTCGAGCTATACCCCGCCCATATCTCCTTGTGTTTTGAAGAGGAACAAATAAAATATCTACCTGCTGCCAACAGTTGTGTACTTTTGATCCATTTGATTTGCTCGTGAATAATCATAAATTTTATGAAATTATTATAAATATGTCCATCACTTATTTGCCTATAGTCCAAATATAACATATTTTCTACGTAAAGATACCATGATATAAGTACATATTTTAATTACTAGAAGGTTATAATTAATTATGTTAGTCATATATTATAAGGTCAAAGGAAAAAAAAAAAGCAGTTTGATGCACTAAATATCCCGTGTTCACATAGAGTCTCAAGAAGGGTTGGACCCTAAGATGTGTGATGTAGGCGGAGGCTGATTTCATGGTTCGAACCTGTAACCTATAAGTTACACAAAGATAACTTTATCATTATTCCGAAACTCTCCATTTCAATATATTACAATTCACAAGGACCAAAATAAGAATTTACTAATAACTTGAGGGACTAAAAGTGTCATTAACCCAACTTTTAATTAATTAAACAGATTTTGAAAGATGTGAATGACCAAATTCAGATAATTATTGGATGGTTTGAGAAATATTATTATTCATAATAGAAGTCAATTAAGGGGTTTGTGACTAATTAATTAACAATTGTGGCATTACTTAGCATGTTTTAAGATTGTGATAATTATATATGGGTCAGTTCTTGATTACTAATTAGTATTATAGTAATTAATATAATTACTAATTAAATCTGAAAGATTCAGGTCAATATCATGCTGGTTTGGGGAAATTACATATATATATATATATAAAAAAAAAAATTAAAAGTTTACAAAAAACATAGTCCATGTTTTATTTATATAAAAAAAAATCGCACATAATCAGCAAAATTATACATAACTATACAATATAGTTTGTCAAAAGTTATAGAAAGTATATATTACTATACAATGTATATTAATTATACATAAGTTATACATTAAATATACATTATGATACACAAACATACACTGACTATACATGTCTATACAATAAGGATTATTTATTTTATAATTTTTTAAGTTTAATGTTCGTCGATATAATTTGCTAAACAAATTAAAAACCAATTTTTCAAACTTAAAAAACTCTATCCTCAAAAAACTAAACAAGAAATTGGTCCAATATATAATCAAATAATATTTATCATTATTTTGGAGGTGCCAAATTTCACCCAACCTCAACATTATTGTATTAATAAAGTTGGTTGCCTTTTCTTCAACATTATTTAATCATGGTTAGTTAAGTTGTATTTTTTTTTTTTTGGGTACATTTTGATAAATACAAATCTAGTAAATTAAAATTCTTAAAACTTATAGCAACTATTAATGATAAATGAAAAAAAAGGGGGAAAAACAACATAATTTAGCTTTTTCAAACACTGTATCCATGAAATATTTTATGTAGCGAACCGCCTTATCCATGCCCAGGGGCGGAGTTAGCCCATTGTTACACACCCCCTTCGACGAAAAATTATACTCCCTCTGTCCCATTTTATGTGGCACTCTTTCCTTTTTGGTCTGTCCCAAAAAGAATGTCATCTTACTCTGAAAACAATTTACCTTTAAAATTCTTTTTTTACCCTTAATGAAATGATACTCAATCACATAAATATCTAAGAATAATTTTAGACCACAAGTTTTAAAAGTCTTTCTTTTTTCTTAAACACCGTGTCAAATCAAAGGGCACCACATAAAATGAGACGGAGGGAGTACTATTATTTATTTATACATAATTGAAATAATATTTTATGTATATATAGTAGATATCGAACCCCCTTCGACTAGTTTCTGATCTCATTTTATTAGTATAAGCATCTTTTTATTTCACCAAGATTCTCATTCCCTTCCTTTTTCATGTTTTGCTTTTTTTACATGTACATAGTATTGTTTGCATAGTTAAAATGAATATAGTACAATTCCCTCTCTTTTTTTTTCCTTAAAGAAATTATTACAGCATCTTTTTTAGAACATAATAAAATCCAAGGAAGAATATACAAATTTCTTGTGACAAATCCTATGCTACCTAGTGTCTAGTACCATGTTGTGATGGTACAAACATGTTTCAAACAAAGCATATTTTAGTATCCATATTTTGGTTGTTTCCTATTACTTATTATTATTTCATTCGTCTCAATTTATATAGCAATGTTTAATTGAATACAAAGTTTCAGAAAGAAAAAACTTTTGAAATTCATAATGTGACATATATGACAGTAATTAAGTACTCTTACACCTAAGGATGTGACTTCCACGTTCAATAGAGTATGTGAAAATCATGAGAAATTAGAGTTTAAAAGTTACATGAAATTCATTTTTGGAGCTCATGTACAAAGATTAAAATACAGAACCTCAATTCACCGTTTCAAACCTTATATATTACCTCCTACCAATAAGAGTTAAAGCACCTAAAGGAAAATTTAGTGTATTCCTGTTTCGTAATGGAAGCAATTGTTTTTGGTTTGGACACCACCGTTATTAAAAAAAATAGTATATATACATTTTTAGGTCAACATACCCAGTGAAATCCCACAAGTGAGATCTGGGGAGGATAAAATGTACGCAGACCTTACCACTAACTACTTCATATAGATAGAGAGGTTGTTCCGGGAAGACCCTCGTCTCAAAATTTTCTGATGACTACAATTTCTCCAAGATTACTGGAACAGAAGACATTTTATACAACATGAACAGATTGAATTTTGCAATCTTGATCAGACAACATGAAGAAACAACTAGTGTCAAAATTTCTACATCTAACACCTCTTCTCTCTAATTTTCTACACAAATAGCTCAACCTGTTACATCTAAACGGATGGAGAGCGTGGCAATCAAATTTCATCAAGCTACCTTGTAATTATAACGCAGGGGCATTTGTATCATCGTCACTGTCAATGTCGCTGTCAGTGTCATAGAAAGGATCATCATCGTTGTCTAACTCTTCATTATTCCGAGTATCATTTGAAGCTGCATTGAGATTTCTGTGGGAATTCCAATCAGGAGGGAAGGTCTTCTGAAGTGCTTCTGTTAAATCACCTCCAGTCCTCTCAATCTTCCGCAAGCATCTGGACCAATGAACTGCAGTCCCCATATCAACAGTCAATCCAGACTCCACCATCTCTTCACAAACGCCGTGGATCCCTGCTATAATGTAATATTCAGCAACTGTGGCCCTTGACAACAGCGACGTCATTAAACAATGATACACAGCTTTGTCTGGCTTCAAACCAGATTGCTTCATATCTTCAAAGCATTTTAAAGCCTTTTCAGGGAGTGAAGCCCGTGCCCAACCGTGTATCATAGTGGTGTAAGTTTTAACATTAGGTTTAATGCCAACCCTTTTCATCTCTAGAATTGTGTTTGTCGCTTTCTGAAACAAAACAAATATCGGTTGTAGTCATTTGGATATTTGGGAAAGTGAGAATATACAATCTTTTGCCAAGAAAAGCTACCATTAAGCAGATAATATGATAATGACTCAAAGCAACTATACTCAAATTTGACTAGCATCTGATGCAAATATATATTGTACGAAAAAAATTAGTAGAGCGACGAAGTTGGCAACTTAAAACCGCTACATGGGTCAAACATATTTCACACAGTACTCAAAAAATTCCAGGATGTTTATAGGAAGTGAGGTGCTTGAAAAACTCAAAAAAGTATAAAGCACATCATTACTAAAAGTTAAACCACCTCAATTGCATAGAACAATACACAAAGCAACAAATGAGACCAACATATTGCAGGCATGTGGAAAAGCTGAATAAGCAAATACGAAAGCATCTAAACTCGTATAACATCATCAAATGGATACCTGCATATCTCCAGCTTTACAACAAGCATTTATGAAAGAAGTATAGGTATGGATGTCAGGTTGAACCCCTTCTTGCCTCATTTGTTGCATCAGGTCAGCAGCCTCCCAGACGTCACCTCTTCGAGCCCATCTGCACAGAGAACACAGCAAATATGACGTGACACACTATAACATGATAGTCGGAGGCAAAATACCACCGAATGGAAGGTTGGTATATCAGTTAAAAGCAATGTGCTATCCAGCATTTACTTCCTTCTTCCCCTCCCCACAAGGTGCAAAGTCAAATGCACACTATGATGCTATAAAATAATTTGCAAACAGATACCAACCAAATATGTAGAGGCCATACCCATCAATTAATATGTTGTACACATAGGTATTTCTCGGGATGTTTTTGGCACTCATTTCTTTTGTCACCGCCAAAGCACTTTGCATCCTGCCTGATTTACAACATGCCTTAAGTAATGCCTCGTATGTGTATATATCGAGCTCCAGACCCTCATCTTTAATTCTTGAAAAATACTCAAAAGCTTTTCCTGTATCACCAAGAGATGCATAACCATCCATAATGGTTGTATATGAACGCTCATTTGGCCTAATTCCTGCAAGCAACATCTCATCTAAAACTTCCACAGCTTTCTCCATCTGCATCGAGTTAAATTAAAGCAAACACATAAAAGGAGTCTACAAAAAGAAGTTTAATAGGCCTGACAATTTTCAACCATGGAACTACAGACCCCACTATGAGAATTGAACCTGTACGTAAGGAGTCCAATCACACAAGAAGACCAGGAAAAAGTACTGTAATACCAAATGCAGTACCCATTCAAAGCCCTTCCTAACCCCAGAAAGAAAGAAAGAGGACCAAAGAGAATGTATATGAAGAATATGGTGATCCTATAGATCCATCTAAAATTACATCTTGGAAGCCATCTAGAAATTCATAGAGCTATCTATCTATTTATTTTATTTTATTTTATTTTCGAGTCACAAGCTGCTTTTTTTGATAAGTTACTTATAATTAATAGACCATCAACATTTGTATATTTGGCTAGCCAAGTTCAATTTCGGTTCTACAAGATTACCTAACACAAAAGTTGCTGATCCTTAACATCCATACGGCATTTCATGATAATAATGTCCACAGTTTACTAGACTCCAGCCATAGATCAGTTTATTTCTGTTTGAATGGTCAATGAAGGTTTCTCTTCTTTGAGAAGTCTACCCATTTTTTGACTTGAGGATGTACAGTGAAAAAACTCTCTGTGTAAAGATATGGCACTTGGGCCTAACTCAATCCCAAAAGCTAGCTCATGAGGGGAGGATTGTGCAAGCCCATATAAGCAGACCATCAATCCATTCTCCAACCAATGTGAGACTTTACCCAATCTTAACACACACCCTTCACGCCCAGGCTAACTAGAGCGTGGACTGGGAGCCCAAATGGGGATGGACTTTGCTATGGCACCTAGGCCTAATTCAACCCCAAAGCTAGCTCATGAGGGGAGGATTGTCCAAGTGCATATAAGCAAATCATCAATCTATTCCCCAACCAATGTGGGACTTTCACCCAATCTTAACACACACACCCTTCACGCCCAGGCCAACTGGAGCGTGGACTGGGAGCCCAAACGGGGATGGACTTGGCTATGGCACCTAGGCCTAATTCAACCTCACAAGCTAGCTCATGAGGGGAGGATTGTCCAAGTGCATATAAGCAGGACAACCAATGTGGGACTTTTACCCACTCTAACAATGCGGAAGCAGCAATAATGCACTCTCAAGTTGTCAAGCAATGTGTCTTTTCATGAAAAATAGGTTCTGGAACATAGCTTTACCTGACGATTCTCAACAAGGCCAAGAATCAATGCATTGAAAGTCTGAACAGTTGGGATGCAGCCACTCCTTCTCATCATATCAAAAACGTCAAGTGCTTTTCTTATTTCTCCAGTTTTAGCATAGGCATGTATAATTGGCATAAAAGTCCGCGAAGTAGGTCTATGCCTCTCCTTTTTCATTTCCTCAACTATGCGTACAGCACGATCCATGTTACCCATGCCACAAAATGCTCTGATAATGTTATTATAAAGGACAACATCTGGCTTCAAGCCGTCTCTTATCACATCCTCAAAAATTGCAAAAGCATTTGCCCAATCTTTCAAATTAATGAATCCGTTGATCAACATGGAATATGTCTTCATGTTATGCTTTATGCCAGCCAACTTCATCATTTCACTGACCTCAAAAGCTTTGGAGACTTTACCAACCTAGAAGGGTATAAAATTGATAAACAAATTTCAAATGAATTAAGAAGTACTCAACAGCAATTCAATATATAGTAATTAGCAGGGGCAGATGCAACCTTTTGGTACGGGTCATCCAAACCCAATATTTTCAATTTGGAGCATATATATATCCTCTAAAATTTCAACATGCACTAGATCTGAGCCCATAATTTTTTGTATAATGAGTTCAGGCTAGAACATTAAAGGCCGAACTCATGAAGTTTACATCCTAGATCCACCTTTGTTAATTAATTACTAGAATTATAGTCCCAAATAGGCTAAAGTTTTCATATTGCAGGAAAACCATAGCTTTAGACCATTGAAATGGTAAAACATTTTTCTGATAAGTAGGAATAATAAATGATTTAGGATACCAATTTGAGTGTTGAATTGATACTTAATAACACTTCACCAGATGATGTTCGTCTTAGAGTTCAAAACAAGGAAAGCAGTAAAAATCAGAGAGAAAGCAATAACCTCAACATTGAGAATATCAAGATAGGATATGACACATGGTATTCTAAGACATAAACAATGCTGAAGACAGACACTACTAAATTTGCAGTAAAAAGTGAAGGGATGAATACAGATAATATGACCAAGCGATTTAATTTAGTAAAATTACTGACTTGATGCATATGACTCTAGCCCCCAGCACCTTATGAGAACTCGATGGTTACAAAATTACTAGAATTATTGGTTCAAATATTCCACAAGCTAGGTCAACCATATTGTTGGAACTTTTGGTTTGACGAGGCAGACTCTGGGATTTTATGCCGGAGGCCATGGTCATGACTCACAGTAGAATTAAATCATCCTTTTTGCTCATTGCTACTATTTAGATGAAATCTGTTACAGGTATCTAATCAAAATGTCTTACAAAAGACGCACAAAAACAAAATCAGCATGCTAGTGAATGAAAGTTACAAATATACCGACAGTAATGACAAAAAGGCACCTTGATATACAGATTCATTAAACATCCGTAGCTGACAACCGAAGGTGTAAATCCACACTCCTGCAAGAGAAATTACAATACCATATTAGACAATTCAGCATGCATATAAAGATTCAAAGCACAAAAAGCTGCCCATGACAATAGCAAGGTCTACTCAAAAGTCCTATTTCATATTCAAAACAGTCAGAAAGGTTTTGTATTTTCTTCTTTCAAAACATTTTCAGAAAGGTGCTTTTTTTTAAAAATGGTAGTACTGCACTTATATTATCCTTCTGTGAAGAGTTTCATCTCTTGCTGAAGTTCCAAAAAATTCTTACTCCCCTTCCTTTAAAGAAGTACCCAATATGTTTGACCTATAAATTATAATAGAATGTATAATGTATGGGGAGAAACCATATTAAATAGTGACATCATGCATTCAGTTTGTAGGTTGAGAATTTTTCATACTAATCTAAACTGTATGTAGTACAGAAAAAAATGTGACTAAGCATAAGTAAGTTTCATTCATCTATGCAATCATACTAAACACTTGCCTTAAGTCTATCAAATACGATGAGACATTTGTCCTCATTTCCTATCGAAGTATAACCATCCATCATGATATGATAGATATCAATTGGAGCATCAATACCCTCTTCTTCCATCTCCCTAACCAACTCTTCAGCTCGGTCCATATTGCATGTTTGGCTGTCAGTTCATAAAGAAAAGAACAGATAACATCAACTTGCAATGATATCCAAGAAACATGCATGAAATATCAGGTTTGCCAGTAGAATTTCAGCAAAAGATGGGAATTATAAAAATGGTTTGCCAGTTTGAAGTTGCATACATAATATAGGATCATAATGAACTCCAACTTAAAATTGAAAAGTGGAAAGACTGAAATTCAAAGAAAACACACCAGTTGGCATAGATGATGCTGCCATATATAATAGCATTTAAAGTCGGATGCCTCTCTTTAGCCTCCTGAAACCATCGCTCTGCAGCTCTTCCACAAACATGAACGAGAAATGACAGATTAGGAACAAGGTTCTCACCAGGTAACCGAAACAAAAGTTGAGATAACTAGTTTCTCCAAAAAAGCTTGATAGCATAAAACTAGCTTTGGTGTGAAGCCATTGTTTCAGGTACCATGTATTGACCAAACCAGATCACCAGACATATTATTCCAGCATACAATCGAGACTACATTGTGGGAAAATGTCATTGTGTACAATCAGTTTCAATTATTTCATGAGCTACCAAGCAACACAATAATCTAGCAAGAACTCTTACAGCATGGGACAGGACACTTTATTCCCACAGCCTGTGTTGAGAAAGAACGAAACCAACTCTTCTAGTTAGAGAAGAATCCAGTTGTGAAACTGTGCACTCCTATCCTATTGTCGTAAAGGGTTGTGTTGGCTTAGCCAATATAGCTATTATATTTATATACACTTTATATAAAACCTAGAAAAAGGTTATAAATTTCTATATTCCAACGAACAACTCAGTAATACAATCATGCACAGTTAACATATCCACACTTACAATTCAGTCAATAAAACGGTTAGTTGACTTAAGGTTGAACTTTTAACTTCAAACTTCAGTTTAAACTTTACATTTCCAAGGTCATGTACTAAACGAGAGCAATACTCTTACAAACTACACAACCTAATAAAAATCCAATGGAAACACGAAACCAAAATATCAACATAGACAAAAGCTTTAAAAAAAACAAGATAACCAGAGACAAAGCTAAGTGAATAGCAGTTAAAAGGCGGGTCGATTCCTCACTCTATATTGCCCAGTTTAGCAAATCCATCAACAAGGATGCTGTGAGTCACGAGGCTCATTTCAATTCCTTCATCTTTCATCCTCCTCACACAAGATAGTGCTTCTTCCATGTCTCTAGCCACTGCATAAGCATGGATGAGGCTGCAATAGCAATACGCAGAAAATGGTAAAATTAAAACTTCTTGAACAACAAACTTGAAGTACAATGAGTTAAGTTGTAAAAATTTCCTAGATGCTATAGTCATATTAAGAGAATGAGTACAACAACTTTGAGTATTTATAGTAAATAAATATTTCCAACCTATTGAAGGGAAAGTTCCTTTTTCCGAGTAAGAGAGAGAAAAGACAAATGGCGGAAGAGTGGGAAATTTCACTGGGACAATCACTGGCCCAGACACAATAGATGTAGACACAATGAAGATGGCAGTTCTAGTGAATTATGTTTGCAAGAGGAGTCTATTTGAGATGGCAGGAAGTCCCAGGGGTCCACAGAAAGCTACTAGGAAAAGCATGGCACCAACAAAGGTAAAATGTTTTACCTGGCTAGTGGTGACGAAAGCATGCCTCACACATGAGGTATTTCAAAAGAGGAAAATTCAGATAGCCTCTGGATGCCCTTTATGCATGGAGGCAGCAAAAACTAAGAGTCACTTGTTCCTTCATTGCAAGGTAATTACACAAGTTTGGGCACTCTTTTTCTGTTTGGCTAGGGAGGGAATGGACAATGCAAGAACACACTGCAGATTTACTAAGCTGCTACATAAGAAGAGGTGGGAGTAAGAGTAAAAAAGTGGTGGAGAAGAGTACCAGCCTGTATTTGGTGGAATATATAGAAGGGGGAAAATGAAATAATTTTTGGAGGCAGATCTAGTTCCATACAAAAGATCAAATGGAATTGTATCACAATATTTTTGGTGTAAAGAGCAATCTATAGAAAATGAAGTACAGATAGCGACATCTTAGGAATTTTGTAACTAATATTCTCCTTGTAAGCTCATTTTTTGGAGGTGACCAGCATTAAGCTCTTTTGAGGAATACATGTTACAAATTTTAAAAAAATAATGACGGAGTGCAAACTATGAAATTAATAAAGGAACTCGTGTTAAAACCTTGGGAAAAGAGAAAATTTCAGCAATAATTATGTTAAGAAAATAATGAGAATAATAAAAAAAATGAATAAAATGAAGTAAGTGTTTAAACAGTTGATTGTCACTCCTACTCCTAAGCTTCTAATTAACGGCTTAGGCAAGACTTCTAATTAAGGACTTCTATTCTAGGTGTGATTCCAAATAAAATACGTGATATGCAACATGAGGGGGAAAATTACCAAAATCCAAAAAAACTAAAAATAGCAGAAAGTAGAAGCAGCCTAGACAGTTACTAATCGACCGAATTCCTCCAGGATCATGGTCAATTGGCCTAATCAATAGATAAGAAGAGGAAGCGGGCAATGAGTGTAGGCTCTTGTTCAGGGAAATAATGTCAAAACTGGATGGTGCAAAATACATTGGATTTCAACATATCTGCTCACAAGTGTTGGGAGTAATTTTCTGACAACATTTTGCTTAAGAAAGGACTAATTAAAACTGAAACAACAGTTTGACAGGGGAACTTACTTGGTATATACATGAACTGTTGGCTCTATCCCTCGAGCACACATCTTTTCAAAGGTTTCACGTGCACGATGCATGTCACCACGCCTTCCATAATAGTTCACCATTAAACCAAACTCTTTCCTGGATGGCTACAAAAAGAAGGTATCACTCCTCTGAAAGAATATGATCAAGAGCTCTGCAGAAGCATGGTGTACTTTACCCACTTCGAGTATAAATTAGCTAATTACCTGTCAACCGAAGTAAAATCCAGTGTTTCACAGAGGAGAAGCTTATGAGACTCGAACAGATATAGAATATAGCAAGAATATAAATGAAGTTTTGTCATTTGACAATCACATTGAAGTTGTGGATAAGCAATAAAAAGAGAAAGTGGATAATCACAACTTGCACAATATTAAAACCTGTATCCTAACAGATAATACTCTTTCTATTATGGGAGGCCAAAATGTTAGCCACCGTTCTAACAATATTATTCTGTACTATAATCAAATGTTTCAAGAACTTAAATTCATTAACATAAAATGGTTCAGAGGGAGTATCATATTGATGGACAAGCTACAGCTTTGACACAAAATAAACTGATCCATTGAAGTGACTGAATGGTATTACCAGTGTATGTCTTAGGATAAATGGAATCCATAAAGTATAATAGTTCTGGCATCAAGCTATTTATAAGATTTTCATGTAAACCAGTCTCAATGATTAAACTTAATAGACTCCTTTTTTACCTACTAAAAATTCCTTGAAGGCATGTTAGGGGAGAAAAAAGAAATGTGGTAAAGCATAGGGTAGGTTTCTGGGCAAACAAGAAACAGCACTGAGAAAATCTTTCAAGAGACAACTGAAAAATAAGATACATAAGTTAAGAAATGAGTATCGCAGCAAGTGTTTGGGAACTCACATGGACAGGGGTGCATGTAAAGTTCAAACTACGGGTTCGTCAGAACCCATATCCTGTATTTGTGTTGAGAAATTCATTTAATGTGTATAAATAATCTATTTAGTACCCAATAAGCAGAAAAGAGTTGTGATCTAGACCCCACAAACTTAATATCTTGGATTTGCCTTGGCATATGGAATTATGTGTCCAGTACTCTTGGACTTGCTTTTAAATCAAATGTAGTAGTGCTTAGGAGCTAGCAGACCATCTAGAAACTTTATATCACCTTTTTCTTCTGGACAACACCATATTACTGCATCCTTCCGTTCACCAAAAAGTTATTGGCAAACAAATGTGTATATGGCACTGATAAGTTAAATCCAATAGAAACTTGCACAAAACGACAACCAAAATGCACAGGCAACTAAACATTGGTGTCACAAAATTCTACTGAAAGAAAATTAATTCCCTTCGTTTTGCAGCCTGATACTGGTAGCATTATTAGCAGGACTCGAAATGATACTTTGGCCTAAATTTTGTGTCTCTAGGGCATAAGAAAAGAGCCAATCAATAAAACTCTCTAAGGTGCAAGAAAATAACCAAGTAGAAAACCATGCGCTGCTTATGAAACATGTTCACAGCCCACATCATTTCCGCTATCTAGTTAAGCTTTGCTAATATTGCCAAGACTATCAATTACTCATTAGTAAAAAGTAATAACACATTTAACACAGCATAGATAGCACCAAAACTATTGTTATAAGAACTAATCCCCTACTACATACTTAGAATTCCAATTCGATATCTTATTTTATTGTTTTCCTATGACCTTACTGGATTTACACCTCAATGAACTATGAGCAATGCAAGAAAAGTAAACTGAGGGCATCTCAATAAGCATGATACCTTCTTGATTCTCTCAAAAGCTTGCACAACAGCCTGCCAGTTCTCTGGCTGTGTGTCTAAAACCTTCCTGAAATCATTTCTTGAACCTTCCCTCTCTTCATGCCACTTGGACCTGTACTCCACATCATCTTCCCCTTCAACCCACCTCCTCCTTTCCTCGGTTTTCGCCTTCATTCTCCTCCCATCATCCAATTTAACAGTCAACACCCTCCCATGAAATTCAATCCCATCAAACTCCACAGCCTTCATTGCTGCCTTTTCTGCAGTTGAACCCCCATATATCACAAACCCAAATCCCTTATTCATTTCTGTTTCATGATGACCCTTTATCAAAATCACATTCTTGATAGGCCCAAATTGCCTAAAGAACTCACCAAGCTCCTTTTTCTTAACCCAAATTGGTAAATTCCCAATAAAGATTTTCCCTTTTTCCCTAAATTCACTACTTTTTTGCATTTCTTCAACATCTGAACTGACCAAATCACTCTCATCTCCTTCAGTGGAGGGACTCGTCGGTGGGGGTGGTGAAAGTTTGTTGGATAACCAAAGTTTGTTACTGAAGCTTGGTGGTGATGAAGTGTTAGGAGAGGAATTAAGTAGAAGTTTTAAGGGGTTTTTGGAAACTTCAAGATTCTGAGAATGTGTGGTGGTATCAAGGGGCTTGTTGTTTGTGGTGGTGGGGCGGCGAAGGCTGGTTGAGGTGGTGGGTTTTTCAGGGGAGTCGGAGGAGGACTTGAGGGAGAGGATAGAGGTGGAAGTGGTGGAGGGGTGGTGTTTTCCGGCGAGAATGGAGGCGGTGAAGGGTGGCAGAGATGGAGAGTAGTGTGCGGTGGAGGAGAGGGAGAAGATAATGCTGTCCATTATCATCAACTCCACAGACACAGCTGAACAGTGTGTTGAGAGAGTTCATAAAATGTTAACATGCTCTCTCTGGAGCTTCAAGGGCAATTTTGGTAATTGGTAAAAACTCGACATTCGATATTTATATCGAGATTTGATTTATTTAAATTTATATTGTGTAACACTCGAAAAGACTTTGGTTGGATGGTTGTTAAATATTGTTTCGTAATATATTATATCGTGTTATTATATATAAATTGTATTATTCCCATCGTTACATAATGTCACAAATTTGACTGACATTCCTTCGGTAAAAATAAGATATGAGATAGAGCAAACGTAAGGTAAAAGATGAAATAAAATTATTAAATAATAAATAAAGATAAAATGAGATTTTTTGTCACTTTTTGTCGATATTGAACGATATAATTTGAGTAACAATCAAAACAAATATTATATTTAAACTAATAATATAATACAATACAATACAATAGATAACAATCATCCAAATAAGGTGTAAATATACAACATATGTTCAAAGATCTTATCACTACATGTCATGTTAGACCAACAACAACATACCAAATGAAGTCTCACAAATAAGATCCAGAAAGAATAAAATGTACACAAATTTTATCACTATCTCATAAAAATAAATTTCTCAGAAGAATTTTTATTTGACTATCGATATTAATAACTTAAACTTCATATATTTTGTTTTAATCAATTCAAAGTTTAATCCACAAAGAGTATGATAAAATGAAAAGTATTTCTTTCTTTTTAATCAAAATTCTTAATTTTTTAGAATTTTAGGAATTGAATCAGAAATATTTACTTGTAAAATTGAACTTTTCACCACGAACACTCTCCCGCAGCAAATGCAATTGGAAACAGATAGAGCATGCATTTAGAACCAAAGATTCAAGAGTTCACCATCATCTCTCAAAACTAAATAACAAGAACTTTGGCATAACAATCCTTGAACAAAATTAGGGAGATATATCTAAAACATGTAGTCTACCAAAAACTCGATTTAAATTTGTTCACATCTTATACGGTGGTAGGTCTTAGTATTTCCTGCCAAAGCCGCCAGCACCACGACCAAAGGTGGGGAGAGCTGCTACTGCTTGTGGTTCTGCAGCCTGCTTGACGACACCAGGAAGGTCAGACATGCCAAGGGCTGAAAGCATGTCAAGGGTCTCCTTGTCGACCTCAATCAGATCGGTCTTGATGGCAGACTCATCTGGAACAAAGTCCATACGTCTCTCACGTTCTTCCTCTTGCAATTTCAAGGAGATGCCTCTAACAGGTCCTTTCTGAATACGCTTCATAAGGTGGGTGGAGAACCCGGCAATCTTGTTGCGGAGACGCTTTGAAGGAATTATGGCAACTTCCTCCAAGATCTTCTTGTTGGTGTGGAAATCCAAGGTCATCTTTGAGTAGTACCTCTCAATTACCTGTCTGGATGACTTCTTCACGGTCTTGGTGCGTACACGACCCATCCTTGCTGAAGCTTGTAAGTATGAAACCTGTTCAATAAATAAAATAAGAATTATTGAAACAGTCCTTCACAGTAATCTCTAGATGTTGTACTGGATTTTTGTGAATCGGACTCTAATCAAGCACTAATCAATGACTCAATTACAAACAAAGTTAAGATCAGTTAAATGAAGCCTCTATAACAATGCACTCCCCATTAGGGCTTGAATCACTCCAAATACTACTTAGTTTGATAACGATGGTGTGAGGACCCACTACACTGCACCCTAAAATTACTACTTGTAAATTATTGACCCTTTTTTGGTGACTAACAATAATTATCAATCACCAGTATATCTGTACAAAACCATGGCATAGCCACTCACAGCTAGCTTTTCTAGCTATCTAGAAAGAACAAATGCCTAAACCTTAAACAACACAGCTATACAAATCAAAATCTAAACCTCTTAGTATCCTCATCCTGCATGCAATTCTCGCACTATATACATAGTCTATCTCTCTAGCAATGCAATCACACCCTCTGATTCTTAAATTGACTTTTAAAGAATATCAATCAATCAAATCTCTATCATGAGAAGCATATATAGAAAAAATCATCATATCATGAAACAATCAAGGCCAATCATCTCTCAAATAAACCAAGTCAACACTATAAAACAAATATGAAAAGACTAAATATACAACTCAAGAAATCACGGGGTTTATCCAAATTCTTGTTAAACTCGATGAATTCCCAATATAGTTTTCATGATGATATACTCCAGTTAAGAGTTTTAGATGACAATTCCAATTACAGGACACAACATATTATTTCCTCAGCCAAACAACATGAAACACTACAATCCTACATAACAGATCTACCTCAAATTTTCAAGTTCAAATAAATCATATGGATAACAAACAATACCCAGTAAATCAACACCAAACTACATAGGTTATCTTATCTTCTATACAAAGGTGTAATGGATCCAGACTGCCGATATAACACAAACCATATGTTTTAACTACTCTAAACTTCTGTTTTGTTTAGTACTACAATCATGATTTATAACATCAAATACTACCAAATTAAGCCACTAGCGAAAAAACAGCTTGATTTTCACTCAACTATCACTTCTTAATTCCAATTTTTTTCAACAAAAAAATTTTTGAGATAACAAATACTAGTTGAGTGAATCAACTCGTAAAAAACACAAATATGCCAAACTTCTAAGTGCAATCGCTTAATTATAATATACATTTCCCACCCAGAATATTCTGAACACATGACACAACCAATTTCCAACAAATGTAAACTAGAATAATTAGATCCACAAACAAACATACAGATCATATAAATTCATATCAATAGAAACATTCAAGGTTGTAATGGAAGTGAAATTAGCAGAACGCAAGAAAATTACTTGAAGATTTGGAGCGGCGGAGGACTCGAGTGCGGCAACTGAGAAAACGTATGCTTTCAATGGAAAAAATATAAGAGAAGGAAATTAGGGTTTTAGTATCACTAGGTAAAATGGGCTGAGAAAACTTTCTTCCTCGTTGGCCCAATTGTTTTGGGCCCCCATAACTAATAATATTCTGAACACATAACACAACCAACTTCCAACAAATGTAAACTAGAATAATTAGATCCACAAACAAACATATAAGGGGAAATTACATATATATATATATATATATACAAAAAAATAAAATGTTACAAAAAAAGTAGTCCATGTTTTATTTACATAAAAAATAGCCCAAAATCACCGAAACTATACATGACTATACAAT
>JBCEWC010002222.1:0-35718 GCA_038996855.1 Solanum aculeatissimum
TTGAAAATAACTCCTGAATTATAGATTTGTCAAAGTACAATTCGAAAGTTCAGTTCTTAATGGTTAATTTTGATGGAGTGATCCTAAAGAGGGGCTTATCTTTTTCTCCTTATTTATGTTCGAGGACGAACATGATTTTTAGTGGCTTGAATCAACTTTGTTGTCATCTTTATGACTTCACAAGGACCATATATTGTTGAGAACATGGATGTTAACTGAAGAAATCAGTAAGGGACAGGTAGTGGTGGATCTAGGGTTCTTTTTGTAATGGCAGTGTCTACCTTCCACCAATCTAGTACTGACTAACTCTACCTACCAAGGCTTATGCAATTCTAAGGAAACCAATTAGTGTTCTTTAACTCCATCGCAAATTGAACGCTCCCCACCATGGCTTATGCAATTCTAAAGAAACTAATTAGTGTTTTTTTTACTCTGTCGCAAATTGAACGCTGGTCTCCCATGGTGGATGTAGGGTAATTATTTGACATCATAGTAAAAGAAATCTATTTGGGAGGCTACATAATCGAAGCTAATCCTTCCTAAATTTTCTATTCCAATCAGTGGCGTCTTCCTAGGTGAGACTGAGGAGGGCCAGACCCTTTTTAAAATTGTTTCTCTCTTTATTATTCAAAGAAGAAGTAGATTTTTGAATAGAGTGTTCAGATCAGAATCCTTGAGCCAGGACACTTCTCACTAATATCTAACTGCATATAGCAAATGACAAAGTCAATTAAAGAGTTAAGAAATGACATAGTAGTGAAAAGCTAGAAATAACTTACTCCATGGACTTAGAGAACAAGTAGTTCTGTACAAAAAGTTACACATTAAAGTGAAAGAACGGGGCGTAAGAACACACTTAGTTCCAAGCAATCACAAATAACAGGGAAAGTTCAAGGAATAAAAGCACACTTACTCTCAAACAACCTATGCAAGGTGATGGACAAAATATTATGACATCTAAAATAGCTAAATTAAGAGCAATAAAATAATAGCAAAATTAAGTGAGAGAACTTTGAATAACCTCCAAATGAATCACGAAGAAGTCGTGTTAGTTTAGAATCTCTTGTTGGTATATGAGGACTGTTCTCAGCCAATGCGTTTATACATTTGCCCAGAGAAGTAAGAGACAGATTAATAAACTTAGCCTCTTCCAACAAACGACCTTCACTCCCTGCAAGACAGTCAAATACGTTTATTTATTAATCTGGAGAATGAACCAAATAAAAGTAAGAAATATGTGAACATGTATTGCATGCTTCCATCACCACATTACCACAATATCCCTACCTCCAGGAAACAGCCTACGTGTGAAGATTTCCAATAAGAAATAAAAAATAATTGGTAAGTGTGAATGAAATAATAACAAACCAGATTTGTCTATTCGCTCTGATCCAGCAAGATCAACTATTAGTAGCTTGCTTTTACGAACAATAGGCATCTGATTGTCATGTCTATCAATTTTGTTGTCTTTCTCTTGAAAACATGAGCTGGTTTTTTCATCATTTTTAACAGATTTACGGATGTTAACCTGCAAAAGGAGAAAAAAGAACAAATTAATAAGACAAGTTACCTGCCTTTAATAGATTTAATCTTTTTAAAAGCATGCTACAGTTCAGTAAACTATGCCATGCACATTCCATGACCAATATGGGACACTCTAACAACCTCTAAGATACCACGACAAGATTAGAGCGTGGAAAAAACAACACACAAGTCCAACAATGGAAAAACCAAGAATAAGAATGGGTTTGTCTCTAATACCAGGTAAGGAAATCGAAACTAGTCCTAGCTTAATCCCAGAATTAGCTCATGAAGTAAAAGTTGCTTGTGACCATGTAAAGGAGACAACATTGCATTCCTTCACCAATATCGGACACTCTCCAACCCTCCGACACACCTAGGGCTAGAAGCTCCCAGACACGAACAAAATAATGTGTGAATCCAACATTGCATAAAGCAAAAATAGGAATTGGTCTAACTCCTATACCATGTAAAGAAAATAGCATTGAACCTAACTCAACCCTACAGTTTCAGGTGTTTTTGTGCAATGAAACCAGTGAAACCAACAATCACCTTTTCCTACATTGCAAATTTACAACTCAACTCTGGAACTTGTTCTTTAGTCTCACATAGATCAAGTGGCCAATGCCTGAACATATTGCAGACCTGATGAGCTGCTGGACAGCTGGAGAAGAGGGTAAAGAAAGAATCAGAAAAAGTGGTGGAGGATAATACCTTCCTGCATTTGCTGGGCAGTATGGAAGAAGAGAAATGGTAGATGTTTTGAAGATAAAATTTAGTCCATTCATGATGTGAAATGGAACTGCATTGTTTCTCTATATTGTTTTGGTGCAAAGAAAATTGTATAGAGGAAGTAGATGATCTTGTAGATTTTTTAGTGGCTTATAAATCTGGAACCTTCATATTCTTTCCCGGGAACCTTCTATTATGAAGGATGCTTAACTCTTAAAGATCCTAAATGCATGAGTAGGAACAGGAGAATGTCCCAAATAAAGTTGTATATCTTCATTCCTCAACTCTTTTGCAACAAGAGAATAGCTTAGGAAATTTTTAATACATACCATAAGAATTGCATGGCTACGTGACGATTCAGTATTTAACTTAGTATTTGCTGCAAGACGGTTGGCTTCTCCAATTTGCAGTAGTTGCAAGAAATGGTCAAGATCCTGAATCTTAACCACTGTAGCACCGGGGACAGATACTTCTCCAGTCTTAGCATCTTCAACAATTGGAATGTTTATCTTTTCAGGAGCAAGCAAATCTTGGATAGACTCCATGTATAACTGTTGCATAAATTACAAATGTTAGTAACTAGCAATGAAACTCAAAGATATAACAGTCTCCATGGCAACTAACAAATAAATGTTACACAATTCTGAAGAAACATATGTATGGATAATTTTACACCACTGATAATTTTTTTCTGATAGATTAATGATGTGCTATTGAATTTAAAAAGTAAGTAGGTGGAAATATCCTAGGCGGCCAATAAGGTACAGTAATGTTGAAAAGTTGCTTTGACGTGTTTCTTTTTCTAATTGAAAAGTCTGACTATGTGATGGTATCACCATCTCTAAAGGTTCTTAATCACTATAATAGGACTGGTATCTCAAGTTTTTATGAGTTTAAGATAGTTATGATAGGTACTGGACATCTCTCTATAGTAACATGTGAAACTTGAAGAATAAATTCATTCAAAAAGCTAATTACTGCATTCAATTTAATGGATCCTGGATGTCTGTAGAGTTTATAACCTAAAGAGCAACATGAAAGTTATAGTGACCATTCTATCAAATAATGAACCTCAAAAGCTAAGATTGGTCATCAGTCATCAAGCTACACAGTTGAGAAGTGTAAACATATGAATGTTGTGCCTAACTCAACCCAAACTCTAGCTCTTGATTGAAGGACTGCTCAAGTTCATATAAAAAGAGCACTAGTCCATTCCCAAGCAATATAGGACTCTAACCCACTCTTATACCCCCATTCATACACAGGTCCAACTGGAGTGTCCATTCCCCAATCAATGGGACTCTAACCCACTCTAACACCCCCTTTCATGCCTAGGCCCAACTAGAGTGTGGACAATATAACATGGGGACCCAAACAAGGAAGGACCTGGCTCTAATATCAAGTAAATGGCCTTGGGACTAACTCAAACCCCAAAAGCTAGCTCGTGCTTTATGTGATATTTATTAGGATTAGTACTGTCAAAATTACCACTTATTTCAGCATAAACCATCATCAACAGGTCTAGCAACAAGAATGATATCTTTTAATCTTTATTTCCCAACAGAACTTAGCATTATTGGACAACAACATCATACCAGGTGTAATCTGGGGAAGGTAGCATGCACGCAGACCCCTTACCTTTATGGGGTAGAGAGGTTGTTTCCAATAGCCCCTTGGCTCAAAAGAGAATTTTTCGAAGCAGAAAAAATATGATAGAAAAATAGCAAAATATAAAGCAAATGAAACAACTGATACTTTGATAGTACCACATATTGAAGAATAAGAAACTAAATGATTATTGATTACTACTACAAATAGAAGGGGAGGGGATGAGGCCAAACCACTGCCTCTTCCACATAAATTATAACATTTGGCTACCTACTACCAATTTACTCTAATTCTCGACCTCCTTACCTTCCCATCTAGGGTCATGACCTCAATAAGCTAGAGTTGAACCGTGTCCTTTCTAATCACCTCCCCCTAGTTCTTCTTCGGCCTACGTCTACCTCTCCCAACTCCTGTTATAGACAACCTCTCACACCTCCTTACAGGAGAAGTATCTTCTCATTGAAGAATAATTTCAAAACAATGCTTTTTTTTTAGAATGGTACAATATTATATACAAGTAGCACAATTTCAAGATAATGCTATCATATGAACTCATTTTTTAGATCTAAGAGTAAGCTTAACCAATTCAACGGAATAAGAACACTTTCAACAAACATTGCATTGTTAAGGGCAATCCACCCATTGTCCACTTTCCTTACATATTTTCTCTTTTCCTGATCAGATGCAATGGCTACATCCTAATGAAGAATTAGGAAGGACTAGATGATATTGCATATGGAACATCCAATTGAGAAATTGTAATGTAAGGTTATAAATCTATCCATAACAAAGAAGTTCAAGGTCAGACAACCTTTCTCTAGAGTTGGGCACTAGTAGGAGAAATTTTGACTCTAAGAGGGAAATTGAGGATGTCAAGAAGACAATAGAAACATCTGATGTTGGCTATAGCTAATACACCAACAGTGTTGAATGAATGAGATTAGTAGTTAAAACTTAAGTTATTCAACAAAATTTATACCAAATGAACAACCATTGTGTTTAAATTTTCTAAATGCAAATGTGAATTGCTCAACAAAACCTGCAAACAGCACTGAAAATCCACATTCTTGCATTTTTCTTAGTCTTTGCTCTCAGTGGGCGTGGATGCAATAATTTGCATGTCTGTAGCTTCATAAATTTAGATGTAGTGGTCTACTAAATAAGAAGCAAACATGGATAATTCCACAAACAGATTTTATCATGTTAACCAATACGAATACCTGCAAAAACGACATTTCTACACTATCAGATGTGGTGGTTGTATTGACAATAATGTCCTCCAAAGCTCTAACCATGATGCCACGCTCTGATACATCATCTTTACCCAATCTACCAAGTGTGTAAGTCTTGCCAGTACCTGTTTGACCATAAGCCATAACTGTCCCATTATACCCATTCAACACGCTCTGCAAAATCAATCAAATTTCTTTTATGAAAATTAAACACATAAAAACAGTTTAGACACAAAATCCAACAACGGTCCTTTACTTAAAATGTAAAACAAGAAAAAACAGGAGGAGATGTTGTATCGCATAAATAAAGGTTCTGTAGGTTTTATTCAAATAGAGAGTCATATAAACCCTGCTTATAACAGCTTTCATGTTGTCAAGAGTCAATACAGTTTTACTGCTCCTTGAATATTGGGATAGAGGAATTAAGCATATTTTTCACCAACATTAGTTCACAACATTAATCTCTGATACACCTTTTGTTGATCAGTTTAACATGTATTTAGGATGATGTAAACTTTAACAGATGCAAACCACTTGACAATCAACTAAACTGAACAATCTTTAGAATTTATCCACATTCTTTTCTAGCTGAACATGATACCATTCAACACTGACTATTATCAATCGACCTCAAGTAACTTGAAATATAGTCTGTATAAGTTTTTTTTTCCTTTGATGAAGTAAATGATTCCATTAATGCCATCAAGAAGATGCAAAGCAGTTACAAAAGAGTGAGCACTAGTCTATATAAGTTAATACTAGTAACAACATATTAGTAAATAAAAAGAAAGTAGCCAGAGCACTTCTTCACAGAACAGGAGCATGATATTGATGTCTGTCTTTGGGAAGGGATGTGTTTCTTGGAAAGGCAGAGAAAGCAAGTGCTCTGTCTTGAGCTAAATGCTTCCCGGAAATTCGGTTTCTGTTCTCTGGGGGCTTTTGGACCCCTCTCAATCTTGTTGGTAATTAGAATAAAATACCTATATCAAAACCTGATATGGCTTTCCAGGACTATGAAGCTTCGCTTGCTTTAACAGCCCAAGTGATGATTCAAGTCCGTGTTGCACAAAGCTGCAATTTGCTCTCTTTTTTTCTTCTCAAGTAGTTTTTTTGTAACACCTAGTTAGATAGTGGGCCATTGGTAGTAGTAATTCACAGATCCAATTAAAAACTGGAAGCTATTACAACAGATAATATCCATCATGCTGAAACTTAAGGCCCTAATTATTGAATACAAGAGTAAACTATGTCTTCCCAAGTCAAGTGAATTATATGCATAACTAACTACATCGCATAGCCGATCTGTAATTACTCATCATCAACAAAACCAAATAACAAAAATTCTCCAATAAAAATCATCACCACTCATAACCAAAAGTTACTTGCTTTCACAGCTATATAATATACCGAGAAGTTTTATGGACATTAATGCAAACAAATTCATAATGCACTTCTATATATAGTTCAACCCATTATAGTTGTCATTGTACCACTTACCTCAACTACAGGCTTCGCAACTGTCTCATATATGCGCTTTTGTGATGCACTTTCAGCAAAAACTTCATCAAACTTGTAAAACTCAGAATTCCAGTTATTTTTTTTCAACTTTAACTTCTTGAGCTGCATGATTTAATAAGTAGTCTGATTGATTTAGTAAGTTATTACGAATTACAAAGATAGAGGAAAAGACACACGGCCATGCAAATGCATTCTAGAGGGTAATCACCTCAGGCTGCACTTCAACGCAATCCACATAATCAGCATCTGAAAGCTCCTCGGCATTTCTTGGTCGAACTCTGATGGCAACTCTAACTCTTCCAGGTTCTAAGAAATTTCATTACATTTGCTTAATATGTTGCATGTTATTGACAAATGACCAAATTTAATGGTGGCATAAAGTAATATATAACATGTACAAACAGACCCATGTACATAATATCTGACAATTGCATACTTATTACTCCCCACAAAAGACTTTGGATGAGATCATCATTGCACAAAACAATGCTAAAATAGAAATGTAACATGGTATCAAACGAGCCGTATAGTAGATAATTCTAAATCTTTTAATGTGGGTGTTCACTGGTTGGTTCGTGCAAAGATGATTTTCTTCTGCACAGTACTTGAGCTTGTAGACCATCCATTATTTTCCTACCAATCAATTCATGAAAATTCCTTTATTACTCAAACCAAATCGGCACAAGGTGTACCTTAGAGGTGGAAGATAAGCAAATCTTTATCGTCTGCAAGAAAAGAAATTATGCAGCTAACAAGTATATTACCAAGTAGAGTGTTGCCTTGTTATTGGAACCAGTACACAAACAAGACGATTCTTCTTTTGATAATTCTCCTATCTGCTTTTCACTTCTAAAAAACTACATAAAATAGTCTCCACATTACTCACTTTTTCATTTCTTGTTCAAATATAAATGGCTTTGCATTGGTCAACCTCATGTGTATTCAGGAAGGTAGACCATATCCTGCTCCTATGGTAATTTTTGTGTGCAATAGAAGTGCCCAATCAGAGGTGTGATAACAAGAACCACTTTTTTCCTGAAATGACAATCCCTTTTAACATCTACTGTAACATTTATGCCAATCAATATCGTTCATCCTCCCCGTGCAGTGCTGAAATGATTATCCCTGCCCGATGGGTCTACATCTATCCCTGAATGCCGTCAGGTACTGTTAACTTTCGGACATCCGCGTAATTGTCACATGTAATCTGCACATGTGTGTCTACACCCCTTGAATGGATGACAAAGAAAGGGTTTCTCGGAGCAACCCCCTAGGTTCCAAACTCAGTAGTCAAGTCCAAAGGCAAGGACTCGCAGCATAAGGGCTTCTAGTTTTTAAAGCGCTGCTAGGAAGTCTCTTCGGTTGTATTGAAAGATGGGAACTGCACTAAACGGGCAATAGTATTACCCTCAATAGAGAGGAACAGGTAAAGAGTATTCATATACTCAATCCCAACTAGTTTGAGATTGAGATGTAGTTGATTGATTGATCCCTAAATTTTTCAGCACATTTACTTGCACCAATAAAGTGAGCAGAACTCTGACACGTCAAATGACAACTACATTTTACAAAATTTCCAACATTTGTTAATTAAAATACATATCATCACTCTAATCTAGCTGGAGAACAACTATCTTCAAACACTTCAAATCTAACGTGAAGATAAAACAGAAACAAAAGATCATCTTGACATCCCAAATCCAACTTAGCTTTTCTTCTTTCTGTTCTTTTTTCCTTTTGCAGACTTCAAGACCATTCTTTCTGGAAAAAAAAAAACATGTGATGTAACTGTCGCACCACCAACTTCAATTCCGAATATTCCAGAATATTACTACTCAATCCTGGTTCTACTGAAAACAACCTCTCTAAATCCTAAGCAAGGGCAGAGCTAGCCCATTGATTATGGGTTCAGCCGAAATCAGTAACTTTAGTCCAAATTCTACATTAATATTGAAAATTTTATTGAACATGTACAATTTATAAATTTAGACCCAATAACGTCAAGGAACCAGAAGCTCCAACCCATAAATTCTAATCTTTGCTTCACCTCTACTCTCAAGCCCCAAGTTAGCAGGAAGATCTATGTACACTCTACCTTCACAAGACCCCGAACGAGACCCCACTTACGGGATTACACCAGATATACTGTTGTTGTTGATTACAACTCAATCCTCAATATCTATAAAACCAAACAAAAACCACAGAGTTCTAGAAACACAAAAATGTTCAATTTTTCAATAAGAAACAACAAGAACAAAGAAAACTCAAATGATGACACCAAAATTCAACAATCACAAACACAATGCAACCAACAATTAAACAGCTAAAATTAAAACCTGGATCATTCTCCTGAGGAGGAGAGCGAGTTCGTGAAGTGGGTGTAACAGAACGCCTTGAATTAGCTGATGCATTTTTCGAACGCGAATTTTGCTGTATCTGTTGGCTACTAGCACTAAAATTAGCAACCCCATTTCTTCCCAAACCATTATTATTAGAAGCATGATGAGGAGGTAACCTTTCGGACCTATGTGCAGATGATGGTCTACCAGTAGTAGCACTAGAAGTCGCCATTTTTTTCAAGAAAAGAAGAAACCCCAGAAACCAAAAAATGGTGAAAATGATTCAGAAATTGAAGAAGAAGACTATAGAGAGAGGGATTCACGTTTTGTGAAGAAATATAGAAGAGGCCGGCACGTACAATTTGACAAGTACTATAAAAGTAGAGCTGAAAGCTTTGGGATAAAAATTCAATCTTTTTTGCCTTTTTACCTTTTCTTGAATTCCCGCGTTGTGTTACTCTCTCACTCTCTTCAACTTTTTCTCCGTACTGACTTGTCGTGAAGTGGTCAGTACTCTAAAAATTTCAAATTCAATATTTGTTGGATGTAGTGTTGTGAATCGTCTTTATTTCGTAATATTTTATTTTGATGATGAATTGAATTTAGTCAAAATTCTAAGATTTGTTATAGAATACTTAGTACTCAAATTTTAGATTTTCAACGCAAATTCATATTTAATTTGGCTCCAAAAGAAAAGTCTTCTTATTGTTTTCATGTTTACATCAAAGTTATAAAGTCATATATTACGTATCTTTTTTCACTAGGTATAGAGTCATGAGTTGTCTTTAAATTTCTTTCAATGTGATACTTTTCAATGCAAATTCAAATTTAGTTCGGCTACAAAAGAAAAGTCTTCTTATTATTTTCATCTTCACTGTGCAAATAAACTTTTAGATATTTTGCGTGGGGTACCTAATTAAATGGAACTTAGTCCTTCAACATGATTTTTTTTCTATTTTGGTCCATGTACAAATCTACTTCTAAATTTAGAATTAAGAGATTTTAATATCCTTATTTTGAAATTTGAAAAAAAAATGTACTTTGTTACCCTTTTTTTTTATATAGATAGAAAAAACAAAATTACTTAAAACATTTTTTGTCTTTTTTTCTTAGGATTTGAATTGTTTTCCATAATTTTTTACTTGAATTTTAAATTTCTTAATTATTTAATTAAATCTTTTAATTAAGGTTTATTTATTTCACTTGCTTAATTTGACCCTCAAAGATAACAAAATAAGTTGAAATATTTGGTAATACAACCCAAAAGAAAATTATTTAATTAATTATGAGTGATAATTTATATGGTTAAATGTTCAAAAAATTTAATTCAATAGTATATATTACTGATATAAAAAATGATCTTTATTCAAATAGGTCCATCGTAGTAAGTGATGAATCTCGAGAGGACTCTTTTGTTCCTCCTTTCTAAGATCTAATTTGAACTTGTTTTCAATGTCGGAGGAGTAACTAGTCAAACTAAATCCTAATTAAGTATTTATATTATTTATTCATTTTTATATATAATAATTCATGTATATATAAAAAAGGAAAATGAAAGGTTAAATAAAAAACTTTTTTTTGGTTATCTTTATGGTTGGAAAAGGAAAAAGTATTATTACTACCTTTTCCAAAGATTGACTATTGATTAATGTGAACTTATAAAGCCCTCTCAAAGTAAAACAATTATTACCAACTTTATTCTATAAATATGCTTTTAAAAAAATCTTATTCTTATCATAAAATAGAGAGGTTTTTTTGGATAGATTTTCTATCGAGGTAATCTATTTAAAAAAAATAACATTCTTTATGTGCAATTTATATGACTCGTTTTTCTTTTTAGTCAATCCCCAATAGCAGAGTTAGGATTTTCATTCAGAGGATAAAATTTTAAAAAGTAGATACATAAACTAAGTATATGGGGTTCGACATCTATTATATATACATAAAAAAAAGCAGTTTTACTATATATAAATAGTGTAAATTTCCGTCGAAAGAGTTCGAAACGACCCCCTAATCCCAATGTGGCTCCGCCACTGTCAGAGTTAAATATTCATTACAACCACACAAACATATGTCTGATTTATCACTTATTTTAGATCATAAATTTAACGTTTATCTTTTTTTTTGGTTAAATTTCATGTCAAGTCAACGTGTCAAACTAACTCATATAAAATGAGATGGAGAGAAGTATTACATAATTCAACAATATTTTTGTCATTTTTTAAAGATGTATAATAATTTATGTAGAAAAACATGTGAAATTTAACATGGGTTGCCGGCCCAAGCCAGCTTGTTACTATCAATATGACATTGACCACATTTTTACTATTTTCTCCAATAATTCAATTCTTCTAAAAAAAATTAAATTCTTTTTTTTGTGTGTGGGTGAGCTCGTTTATCTTGACAGTCGAGGATCAATAAAAAATAATTTATTTAATTTATGAAGATATGAATAAGGGAGTCTACATCTTATTAGAGGTGGATGTCCAATTCTTCGGTGTTTTAAAAAAATGTGCATCAAGTATCAAACTAAATTGGTTCGATTCAATTTGATTTTTTCAACTTCAATTTGATTTAGTTCGATGTTTTTAAAATGTTTTTTCCAATGCAAATAAGAAATAAAATGAGAATAAAACTTTAAAAATATTTAACTTGTGGTGTTACATCGAATTTTTTGAGTAGATTTGGTGTTGTTGTACTTTGAAATCGTTTGATACGTGGAATGAGACGAGTAAAAGATACCCGATGAGTTGAAAAATGAAATTATTTTATCACATTTTTATATGGGATGACAATTCCACCATATTAATACAAATGATGAATAAAATAATTTTGAAAAGAAAAATAACACATCTATCAATATTTTGATATCATGTCACATGTAAATATTATTTTAATAACTCATTATAAAAAAATAATTAATATATATAACTTAAACTCTTCGAGCTATTCTTAAACTGTCCGTCCAGTGGACAGAGAGGAAAAGGACAAAAGAATAAAGAGTCAGATCCAAGAAGGTTCTATTTATGCTTTAATTTAATTGAACATTTTTTATAAAGTTTCTGCATCTTTTTATGTTCCATATTAGTGTGGACATTTTTTCTTCCATGTTATAGTCAAACAGTTATTTTTACTCAAAATATAAAGAAATAAACATACAGAAAAGTTTACGAAGGTTCAAGAACTACTATATGTACATTAAATGAGATTGAATCATCAGTGTACTCTCACTACGGATACATATCATCATCCTTAATCAAAAGTCCTGAGTTTGAATTTTTATCGATAGCATTTTACCTCCATGTAGATTTCGCGGCGAAAATTCAGAGTAGTACAAGATTGAAGAACAAGACAAGAAACATAAATTGCTGGCAACAACATAACCTGAAATCATTTCCTTCAATCATGTTAAACTCTTTCAATAAGAATAACATAGCCTTGAATCCAGACAAATTCAATTCTCCCACCCCCACAACATACAAACCCCACCACACACAGACCAGATATTTAAGTACAAGTTCTTTATATTTTCTATTGACATAAATCTCTGACAGGATTAAGAGTCCTAGAAAATATTGGACATTGTATTCATCAAGAACATAACTGTGTGCTATGTTCAATCTTACTCTTATAGGTCTGGTTGCTTGTTAATTGGAATATAGGTAGAGAGATGTACTCAATGGAGGTACTAAAGCACTCAATTTCGGGAATATTTACTGTTGACAGTTGACATATGGTGCACTCGTCTTGCAATGACTAAATTCTTGTACCTTATCAGATCTGCAAGATTTGGAAGGTTCGATTCATGCAGAGGTGAATGCTGCTACCAACCCAGTCGCTGCCTATTTTTCTGCATAATCCTTGATTCTTTGCCCATCGGATGCATGATGTTCTTGGTTCTAATCTCATCCAACTTTACCCCTTCCAACCCAATGCCTTCAGATTAGCTTGATTTAATTCAACATGCTTGCCAAGCCTGCAAAGTTTTGAGAATTTAACATTGACGTACTATTGCAAGTAAGAACATTAAGAAATGCTGCCCAGAGGGAAGAAAATCAAACGAACCAATGGAAACAGGTAAATAGTAGAAATTTCCAACCACCAGGCCTAAATATGTGTCAGATATAGCCATTCTAATGACCAGGTCCATGTTAAAATGTGGAAATTAGCAAGCTTTTAGCCTAAATAGCATAGAGGAGACAGGAAAGTGAATATTTAAAATATTGGAGGCCTCATGGATGGATAGAAAATGAAAGCTAAAGCATTCTTTGCAGCAGAAAACAGAGACAACATCAGCTTCTAGAGAGTACAACCCGACCACCACCACTGTCCTCCTTGTTAGCTTGATGCTTTGAAGCAAGCATCTGACACACTGCCTGCATGAAATATGCGCAGAAGATATAGAGCAAAAACAGAGAGCAAATGGTAATTTTAGGCTTCAAACAGCAGCAGCAAGCTCAACTCAAGATGAGCCCAAACACAAAATATTCAGTCAGACGAGACTTCACAGATTCTCCGCACTTACTAATGAGGTATACTAACTAACTCAAGGCACAAGTTCTTCCTAGCCTTCGGGAAGACCTACAGGAAAGCACCCACTCTGTGTCAAGGCATGGCATACTTCACAATTAGAGAGCTTGAAATATGTGTTGTCTAACTAGACTGCATAAATCAGCTTTTATACAGATTAAAGTTGTAATATACAATTATACATTATAACATGACCTTCCTAATCATATTACTGCTTCACCCAAAAAAGTGCAGAAAGAATTACTGTAAACTTACGCAAGATCTGCAGGGAGCCTGAAACCACCTATACGTATACGCTTCAGTGCACGCAACTGAAATACATAAAAGAAGCAGAGTTGAGGTCAACAAAAGTAACATCAGAAAATTAAGAAATTGAACTTACAATAAAAGGAAAAACTGATATAATAATCTATGAACAACACATCAAGCAAGTGGAAACAATTAATCTGGCGCAACACTGAAAGAAACAATGCTGGACAGAATGAAGAATGACGTTGAACCATAATAATACATCCAGGGACCTTTTTGGAAGTGAAGCTAAAACGAGTGAGCATGTAAGCTTCCGACAACCAAAAGTTGAACCTGTGTAATAGCTACACCACAGTATAATGATATGAACTCGATTTTTCAGATATAATGTTATCTTTGCACAAACACATCAATTTTTTTAGCTCTCACTAAAATATGGTCCATTATGTAAGAACAGGTATGTTGGCCGGAATAAACTTGTTAGAACCAAAATACCTGAAGTCCAGAATTTTTCACAAGTTCGCGAACTTCATGATTCCGTCCTTCATGAACCTATATCATTAGGAAAAGAAGAAATTCAGGTCCACTCAAGCAATTTCTCACATGGATAAAAAATTAACAGCATTATAAAACAGCGAACGGGAACACTTCCATCAGGATAGGTTGCCTACATCACACACCTTAAGGTGAAGCCCTACCTCAGACCCTGCATGAATGCAGGATGCTTCAAGTATCGGACTGCCCTTTCTATTTTATTAATAGTATACAGAAGATTGGAGGAACTAGGATATAAAAGGTCTATCAGAGAAGTATATTTGAATCACTTCAGGCTAGACTGGTCTATCTTGTTGAACTCATTTTCTCGTAGGACATGGTTTATAAGAAAGTGAATATCATTAACTCTTAACAGTTAAGTAGAACCCACTTAAAAGCAACTAAAATCAGTGAGACTATAGCAAGAAGAAATGGAATGTGCAATTTTATCTATCCTTCTGTAAATTTTGTAGCCTGATACTTTAGCCTATCCTAAACAGGTATGGCCCAACTTCTGCTCAAGCCCTAAACATACATGCACAAGACAAGAACTGAACTAGCTACAAGTGCATTAGCATGCATATTATTCAAGGAAAACCAAGTTACATTCCAATTATGTAGCACAATGACAAACAATACTGGGTAAAAAAAAGGACTGTCAAATTTGTCTGACCAGTATTGCCACTAAAATAAGCATAATAAAGCTTATCTTCTGCTTATTTTCTCTAGGATCATATTCAAGTAGAAAATATGTAGATAAAAAAAATGTATAGAAAATTTTTCAACAGAATACACTATATTAACTTGTTCAGGATTTTAAGAAAACAACATGGAGGTAGGTGTCTCTTCTAATAGATAAACAAAGATAAGTGACTGAACAGAAAACAGTACCACAATACGCAGACGAGGTCTTGATAAGTCAGGCTGTCCTGGTAGTAATTCCACATTATCTGGGGTGCAATGGACACCATCAATAACTGTTCCCTCACTAATGGCTATCAAGTGTCGCTTATGAACTTCACCATCGATAGTTGCAATGTATCTAGAACAAAATCATCTGGTGAGTGCCAATCATAACAGAAAGACTGGTTGAATGCTTAAACTTCAACTATACACGTGTTTTGAAGAAGAAAAGAACAACTAATTGCAGAAGACAAGTATAGTAGATGTCAAAAAAAAATATCATCACATTGTACAGACGATTGTGTATGTGATCCAAAAAAGAAAAGCAACGCATATAATGATATAAACTCTAAAGAGGTAAATCATAATAACACCATACTCCTTTGACAAATTAGATGAAGGATGTGAAATCTGGTGCGCGAACTCCCCTGAAAGAGAAACATAAATCAGATTACTGTGTAGGTAGTATTTGAAATGAATCTTATGGAGTTATCTTTTCTTATAAGATCTCAGGGAGGTCACAAATAACATGTGCTTTGGTATTATAAAAGAAAATGTCATCTATACCATCATTAGTCACAATAATCAAGCCAGTCGTGGCAACATCAAGTCTGCCAACTGTAAAGAGTCGAGGTTTTGGTTGTCCCGGATGCCTTTTATCCTTTAAAAAAGAAGGCACAACAGATGTAAAAAGTCAAGAGTATAATACAAGCAATGCTATTCAAAATCAACAGCTTCTCTTTGTGGACACAACTTTCAGAACTATTTGTGCACGTAACATAATTCCAACAAATTAGCTCTACAAAATAGCTCATTATTCCCAAGACACAGTTTTCCCAAAAAACAAACATTTCAAGAAGACACATACAAGCAGAAGACAACGTACCCAACTCTTTATAAAATCATCAAAAAGGGACACGACTGACTTTGTTTCTTTCTCCCCGGATGAGCATATGTACCTGTAATTTTGTTAAACCTGAATCAACTCGACTAACAGACATAACAAACAAAAGAACAAATTCCTCCATTGTCATTGATAAAGAGAGAAGGATAAACACACCCTTTTGGCTTGTTTAGTGCAAGATAGACCTTTGAAGGCAATTTCTTAGGAAGACGATTTCCATTGACATAAATTACATCCCTAGCTGGATCAACTTTAGTCTGCCAACAAGCAGAGCAGATTCAACCCTCTATCCAAACAAAAAAAATGCACAGGATTCAAAACCTAATACTTTTGCAATATGGCAACATTTCTGAGCTTGACCTGTGGAGTCTTACAAATAGAACCGTTCACAGTGACCCGACCTTGAAAAATCAGCTCTTCACTGCTCCGTCTGGATGCCACTATAAAACGAATCCTCAATTTCAGATAATCTACTTGCATTGTCATTGATCTTAATATGCTAATTCTCATAATTTTAACATCTCATCAGTAGCCCATATATAAACTACGGAGCAAGCCCAAAAATTAAAATACTTTCTATTTTCTAGCACCAGTAACTTCCTAATGAGTTCTAAATATTATTGCCACCACAACAACTTTTTCTTCTGTTTGATAATCAAAAATCACCGAGAGCCAGTAGATCACAGTTTGAAACTCAATGAATAATGGGCCTTCCCCTCAACAAAATCTATGGCAGCAGCAACTATCTGTAAACACAACTTAAGATATTGATAATGCCACTTCAATTCTCTTTAAAATATAGCATAACACAATCTACGGCATGAGGAGCAAAGCACACATTTTTTAGTCTAGTCTCATTTAATGATTATTGAACTGAAATGAGCCCAAATATATACTACCCCAACTAGTTTGGAATACAGACCGAACTATACCATGGTTATCAATACCTATAGTTTGTTCCCTCGTGCAGAGGGCATAAATAGGATTCATATAGCCAACCTAATTCAATTCCAGATTGAGGCATGGTTGCTGCCATTGTCTCTGAATTTAGCACAATGGTGAAAGGGTACCTGAACCTTCAGAAAAAGGTACCACTATAGCTTGTTTGGATGGCTGTTATCTGTTATATTGTATTGTGTTGTTAGTTTAAAGACAATATCTATTTTGATTGTTACTTCAAGGTCATTGTATGATATGGTTAAATCCATTGTTATATAACAAGAAAAAGCCCCACTTTATGCCACAACCAATTCAGCGTGATCGCGTCATTACCTCTTTTATTCTCATTTTGTCTATGCTTATTATCTAATAATCCTATTTCATCCTTTACCCAACCTTTCCTATAACAGCTCCAGTGCTCTACGGGATAGTGCTACTTTTCTAATGGGCTTGTCCTCCAAATCGCTTATGTGTGACATTACGTAATGATGGAGGACCATACAATTAGTACATACAATTGTATTGTTAGAGATGCTAAATTTACCTCCGGCAGCAGCAAGGATTTTACTGAGGCGTTGAGGAGGGTCTCTAAAATTCTCATTATAGAACCGGCGAGCTGCCTTTGAATGCTTAGGCTCAGGTGTCGGAGCCACCGTGGCAGCTTTGGAAGCAACAACCTTTCCCTTCTTCTTTTTCTTGCTAGTGCTAGCATTAGCCATCTCATGGAGTAGCCGTGCAGGAGGTGTAGATTGGAGGGTGAGATTACCATTTTCATCACGAACAATCCAAGGAATATAGATTTGGTCACCGAGCTCAGCATCTAAGTTCGGGACCAAATCGGAGTCTGAGTCGGAACCGGAGTTGGGGTTTATGGGAATTGCGGGTTCGGGTTTGGGTTTCGGCTTTGGTGGAGCAAAAGTGATGTTGAATTTAGTTGAGGAAGAGGAGGAGGAGAGTGAGGAAGTGATGAAAGTACGAATGTGGCGGCGCGTGTAGGGAGTTACGCGAGTGAGGTGGAGTGAAGTGAAAGCAGAGGTCGCCGCCGCTACGGCGGCTGCAATCGCCGCCATCACCGGTGGGTGTTTTTGATAAGATTTTGTGAAGGTTTTGTTTTGAAGATGATAGGAATATCAGGGGAAAAGTGCCTATCCTTTATCCATGATTAGTTATATATGGATTAAATCAAATAAAGTATTAGTAATTAGTAAATAAAATTAAGAGAAATTATACTAATTTAGGAGTTAATTACTTACATTCTAATTTATAATATTATGGATAATACGTTCACATACATATATCTTAGGATACATGAGGTTAAAATTAGGTGTAATAGCAAATTCCTATTTATTTGAATATATAGATAAATCTCACTTATACATGTGTTTAGGGATTGTTTGGTAGGTATATTAACAAAAATAATATTAGTAATAATTTGTTTTTTTTGGTAATTACGATTTAATTGCATACAAGTATGCTAATAGTTTACACCATGGCCCGTCGCAGTACGACTAGTGATAATCATATGATGTGTACACACAACGGGGAACTACAAAAACAACTATCCTTCCTAGTTGCCCATTGTTGCATCCTTCCTTAGCAAGCATGTTTCCTACCCTGAGTATGTATGAAGTAGCTTCCATGTTCCCTGCCTGATCAAAGATGACCTGCAATAAAAAATAACATCATCATATAGAGGGTTACCATGCAAGAACATTGTGATGATTTCTTCAGCATCTATTTCGATGATTAGGGGGAAGAAATTATGCTGGGTTGCTAACTGGACCAATTCTGTTTGTAGGGGGCATGTATAGGGTATTGCTCCATAGTAACCCAAGATCCAGCCACCACTACTATCTCTGAGTACGCCTCCTATGCCTGCTTTGTTTGGGTTACCCCTCACAGCTCCGTCGACGTTTAGGGGGTTTCCATTTGACGTAAATGGTACTTTGCCTATTTAGGTTCTGAGTGCGGTTTTTGACAATGAGGGCAAATTCCATTGCTTGGCCGAAGACCTTTCCGAAGCTGGCCACACCTCTCTTATTATTGAAGGTATATATATATGACTAATACCATGTATTTTTAGGCATTAATAATACAATAATAGGATGTATCTTGTGTGATTCACATGTATTTGAGATATATAACTATCTCGCTTGCCTTTCTTCATATTTTTAGTGTGTCTAGCAGCAAAATAACATATATCTAACTATACCTTCCTCGATATCAATAGAAAATTCATAAAATACATCATTATTTTAAAGTATAGATAAAATTAATATATATTGTATATATGTATTTATCTACTAATATAGTTTATCCAAAATAATAACATAGTGACTCCGGTATGCATGAAAATCGAAGACCATAGAGAAAAGAAGTCGAGGAAGGAAAACTATGCCTCTGCGGCTCAGTCCCAAACAAGTTGAGGTCGATAGAAATAACATTAATGTAAACTATATGGAATTAGTAATTATTACATCAGAGGGGCCAAATTTGGCGCCCTAGACACAATCCAATAACTACAAGATGATCAAGAGAAATGATCTTTGAAACTGACGAAAAGCAAAAATGAACTGTTTCTAAGAAATTTAGAAGCTTTCAAGTGATAAAATAAGTCATTCTGCAGCTTTAATACAGGAAAACGGTATGTGTGGTATTTTCGTTACTCCTCGTAACCAGAGTTGTCAGTTAACATGGAAGAATGTAAAAGCAGAACTCCGCGAATTGAAGATTGGTAAATGTCATAAACGGGAAATCTGACTCTAAAAGAACATGTTTTGTATATGATTGAATAACTTACTAGTGCTTCCCATCATGGAATTGTGCATTTTTTGATGACTTGAAAGTTTCTAGAAATTCTTTTCCCTTGAGCAGTTCTTGTTTCTGCCTAGACCTGTCCCATTTGTGCTCTGCAGCTAGTATCTCTATTATTCGTGGCAGTGCCCGTTGTGCAGCATCAGTGTCAAGGAAGGCAAGACGACATCTTCTAGCTACAAAATCTACAGCAGATTCACAGTATTCTTCCCGAGCACAGTATGCAACCTCAGCTTCTAAGAAAGGGTATCCATGAGCCAGTCGTTTTCCCAGATTTTCATTCTGTAATTCAGGTCAATCAAATTAAGCTGCAATCTCAAAGTGGACATGAAAATGCCAGAAAAATAACTTCCTCACTAGATGACTTTGAAGTGAAACATTAAGCAGCTCATTGAACAACTTTGAGACGAATTACATGGAAAAAAGTGTGAAGATTTCTGAGCACTGGGCGTAGAAAAGAAACTTTTCTTTAGTACACTCAAACCACTGGGTTTTTCTTTAGAAAGGTAAGCATTCAAAGCACATTATCAAAAAACAGGTTTTCTGAAAAAAAGAAGCAATTTCTTGGAAAAAAACTTAAATGAACAAGTTCTCGGGAATATAACTTCTTTTTTTTTTTAAACTTGATCTCGGGAATAACTTTTCAAGGTTATAAAATATCTTCCATGACACTCACCTTGGGAAGATCCTGAAATCATATTGAGGGCCTGTGAATTCGTGTACATTTTCAAAAAGTATTTTCAAAATGCGCTTGATAAATTATTGAGGAAGATGTTTAAGCCAGCATGTTTAATTGATCTTGCATTTATCATGCATCCTATTCAAGAAGTTCTGATTCCTATAGGCAGTACAGGCTTCTCAAACAGCAAAAGTTCTTTCCAGAGTGTTAATGCCATGAGTCTTTCATAGCATAGGAAGCTTATATCAAAAGTCAAACCTCATGCAAGTGTTAATGAGAATGTATGTTAATTCAAAGTTGATACGCTCCTCTAAAAATAATGAATTTCAAGTTCAGACTGACTCATGCATTCCCTGATTCATGAATAGACACATCCCTGATTCAAAGTTGGTACTTTATTGATTCCCAGAAACCTTAGACCTGACATTTTCATGCTATCTACAATAAATAAGCAAATAAAGAAAGAAGAAGCTTGTGCAGATACCAGAAACTACGAAAACCACTTTAAACAAGTGTCTAAACCAGCAAGCATGTTCCGAACACCTTTCTATGTTTATTTTGGTCATCTTCATGTATTATGGAGTCGATTGTATTACAATGAGCTACGTAGGAAGCACTTAACATGAAATGCATTAAGGTTAGTATAAAGACATAGCCAAAGAACCAGAAGAAAAAGGAACAATTGGAACTAAGAAGGAAGTGAACCTGAGCAATAGCAGCCACTCGTTCAGCCAACGCACCATATGCATGAGATAGATGTTTAGCAGCAGCTGTGTCCATCGCTCCTGGAACAACCTTCCCTGCATGTGATCTTTTCATGCGGACATATTGTTGAGCAAGTACCGTAAAAGATGCAGGATCCCACCCATCTGCACCTATAAGTTGTAGGTTGTGTGTCAAGCATTTATTCGCTGGGTTCAATTTTCCAGATTTTATAGCCGCATCAACCGCATCTTCTGCCATGCTGAAATGGGTTGAAACTTTAAAATCTTAATAAGGAGACCAAAAAACTTTGGAGATGGACATACACAATATAATAAGATCTTGGACCGACTCTAACCTTATAACATTGCACATTGACCTATGTGTTAAGCTGTTTAAAGGAAAGCACCTAAGATAACAGGAGTATGAAAGACCAAAAACAGCTAGCCTAGTCAGTCTGCCTTGAAGAGAAAGATTAGGGGATGTTCCATTCTAAATAGTGTTTGGTTGCAATAAATGGATTTTAATTGTTTTTTTCCAGGAAACAGTTGTGGACAGATTCAGTTTTTCCGAAAATGCTTTTGGTTTCGACTTTTAGAAAGTATGATTATACCTACAAAACATTTTTGAGGATTTCATATGGAAAAGTTTTTTAAATATAAAAATCAAATTGATATCATTGATTTTACAATTCAGACCAAGGTGTAGGAAACCATCATATTCAATAAAAAGTTAATTAAATCCACTGAAAACCTTTGAATGCTACAAAATGTATCTCCTAGTAGTGTATTTTATTCAAGTAAAGAAACAAATTTCTCAGTTTAGAGGAGAAAACACTATGGTTCAAATAGCAATTTGCAAAAGCTGAAAATAGGGTGTATCCAAATGAAAAAAGATTGACCCACAGTTTCTGGGACCAAAAACACATTCTCTGGTTCTTTTATAAAAAGCCCAAGCTTCTTTCCATATTCAACAGAACTGCACCACTACAAATACAACTTGGGGCTACTTTCTAAACAAACAGGCCTCTTCTCCATATTTGAACGGATCCTCATCTCATAAGACAGATAGCAGTACAACCATTAGTTCAGATATTATAAGTTACCTTCTATACGTAGTCCATTTTCCACCAGTAATTGTTACCAAACCAGGATGATCTTCAGTGACAACATGATCTCTTGAGATGCTCGCTGTACTCTTTGCCTTGGGATCAATTGCTAGAGGGCGTATACCACTCCAAGCAGATAGGACATCAGTACGTCGTACCTAAATTTGAAATCTAACATCATTCTCCATAAGTAAGAACGACACTATAGCTGACACATAAAAAAGGAAAAACCTTCTAAACTGAAGTTTTGGTTGCCTTCATGAAAATAGGGAAACTAAACAGACAAAACAGGATCTAGCCATCTTACAAACACTGAATGAAATAAGTAAACGGTTATAGCAATTACTGTGCATGACAAAACATGCTCATTGTATTGACAACTTCGATGCTGCTCAATAAACGAGAAGCTCAAAGGGAGGATAAAATCCAAAAGCTACTGAGATAATTAGATTCAAGTATTGGGCATGCCTAATCTGAGTATCCCTAACAAGCCCACTAGTGAAGCTCCTATGACTCACGAACAAAAGGATGGAGCGTGCTAAGTGCCAAGAAGTTCAATAATCATAATATGGCTTTTAAATTCATGTGACTCACAAAGGCCTTTTCTTCTTCTTTTTTTTTGGCTTTGACTTTTCTCTTTCTCATCTCTCTCAATATTTTCCTAGGGTAAAAAAAATTTCTCTAAGATTTCTGGGTCGGCACACAATTTGTTGGCCATTAAATCACTGGAGTTGTTGATATTAGTCACTAAGATTTCCTCGTTTAGTCAATACAATCTTTTAACACACAAAAAAAGATGAATCACAAGCCTAAACATTACTCCAAGGGACTTAAAGCTCACGTTCCAGGAAAAAGTTTTGGAATCAAACAATCAAATCAAGAGACACCATCATCCACTGTTGTAAGTTGACACACTTCACAGGATGAGCATAAGTGCAGTTCGACCACAGCAGTAGTACTACTACCATCTCACAGTAGTACTGCAATCTACTTGTGAGATTAACAATTTGCCTCACACGAGAAAGAGCACATATATTTAAGTTATCAAATATGAATTTAGCAAGTAATTCTTTATGCAATATAGTTTAGAAAACAAGAAACTTTTTCAACATTATTATAATCTACATCAAACATGTACAATAAAAGAAGTCAACATAGAAGATGTTGTATAGTAATGATGCAATACTAGACCCCTGACCCCTTACAGAAAATGGTCCATGATTATTCATGGATTTGATACAATATGCATCCACCGCGACTTGGTTTTGATAAGGCAAATAATATTATTAACAATTTACATCAAACTCTGACTTAACTGATTGTTTAGTCAGTAATCAAAGATGTAACCTGTAAGCTACTAAATGGCTAAGAGATAGTATACTGAATATCTCCTAGACATTTACTGGAAAAGCTTAATAAATTGCAGCTTCATCCGAAAATTTAAGAAATTTCAGCTTCTTTACATTGACTATATTCAATGAGGAAACATGAAAACTAATGATGGGATAATAATTAACTCTGTGAATGTGATCGAGAAATAAGCTATTGATCAGGAAAGTAACATTTAAATTTGATATCAAGCCAAAACAGAGATCAAGAGGCAAGAAGTGGTTACACTGTAGACCTTTGTTCCAGATGTCTAATGAAGAAAACTAGTTATATAAATAATCAACTTGCAGGGATTTGGATAGGCACTCTATGATATTAATAGAAGGGAATAAAAATCAAGATTGCTATGACATCACCGTGATCAACAAACCTTAACATTCAGATAATCAGAGATGGCATCCAAAATGAATTCAATCTCATTCTCATGAGGTTCTGGCAGCATTGTTATGCTGGTGTTTGAATCAGTGGTACCAGCTACTGTTCTACCCAACCATGGAAGCATAAAGACCACTCGACCATCCTTAGTTTTAGGGACAATCAAGCCCATTCCGTCAGGAGAATAGTAATCAGGAAGTACAATATGTACACCACTACTGGGACAAATCATGGGTTTTGCATCTTTGTCAGCCAACGTCCGTACAGAATCACAAAAAGGCCCAGCAGCATTAACAACTACTTTTGCATATGCATCAAACTCCTTTCCTGTCAAAAAAAGAATGAAAACTTAGAGGCAGATGAGTGACTCATGAACAGAAGGACCATTACAGGTCAAATTAATAAACAGTACTAAAAGCATTTCTAATCGTCTAAAAAGTATAACAATGGTTCATGCCAGAGTGACTTGCCTTTGTTGGATCAAGTGCTTGTTTTAAGTTGATATTCCCACCCAGCTCTAAAAGGCTATAGCCATTGTTTGGAAATGTTGGTCAGTGACATCTCTACACATAAATATTTTGACTCCACGAGAATATAGAAAGATCATTCACTATCCCATGGAGATATGAGCAGACACATCTTTTGAAACATAACTTTAAGCCAAGCAACTTGCAATAATTATGTCCCAAGCATCTGGTTATGTGATTGGTAATTAATCATCAATCTTTGATACTAGAGCAGCCTCTTCACTCATGAATCCAGCCGTGGACACAACAAAAATATTTTAAGAGAAAATTCACAATTTTCAAAATCTAGTAAATCACTACACTTAAAACACAGGAGAAAGATGAGATCAATAGCATCACGATGATCCCACATGTCATTGACAAACATTGACAAAGATGGCATTGGATAATTGTACATAGAAGGAGATACATAATAAGACTTTTAGGAACAAGTGATGCCACACATGATATCTTTTATAGTCACCCGTTCCCTTTTTGTCGTCTTGACTTTCTGCCATGTTTAACTACAAATTTTAGTCTAGGTCCAAGGAAATGGGAAGCTGAAGTGTCGGCACATAACCTGTTAAAATGTTTATTGCTTTATGCACAGTGAAACCATAGCTTTTTTTCACTAGTCAACATATTGAAACTATATTTATTAACCTTATATCCTTCTACCAGGAATTAGAAGCTAACCATTACCACGGAACTGAGTTGGAAAACAAATTCTACAATAGAATTCATGAATTACCTGACAAGTTGTTCCGAATACGTGCACCAATTATTCTACCATCACTTTCATCTTTGAGAAGGGATACAACTTCTGCATGATTAAGCACAGCTGCACCAGCCAAAGCAGCAGAGCATGCTAATGCAACATTGAGGCGCGAGTCGTTCATTTGTCCATCATAATATACCACAGTTCCCTTCAGAGTTTTATCTTTACCATTTCGTGCGAGAGTAGGAAACAATTCAACGGACTCTTGTGCAGAATAATACCTAGACAAATGCAGAAGGTGTCGCCCTGCGACCAGATCATACATTTTCAGGCCAGCCCAATAGTAGATCACCTCAAACCACTCAAAGCAAGGAGTCATGCATGGTAAAGCATGACAAAGGTGTGGAGCATTGTCAATGACCTGTTTGCGCTCCTCAAGGGCATGGAAAACTAGCTTTAACTGCCCGTAATCTAAGTTGAAAACTGCTTTCTCCAAATAGCGAACTCCTGAAACATGGATCGTAGTATAAGCAGTTTGCACATCCTAGATTAAAGAAGCTAACTATGACAAATAAAGGATAGTAGAACAAATACCTAACTATTCCCTTTGTTTCAATTATGATTGTCCGGATTTGAATTGGCAAATAGTCTAAAGAAGAAAAGGAGACTTGAATTTTGTGGTCTTAAATTAAAGATATGTTGAATATATCAAAAATTCAAAATGCTCTTTAATCTTGTGGTCTTAGACATGCCACATGGATGACTAGAATTAAGGAGTTGTCAAAAATGAAAGAGGCATTCTTTTTTAAACAGACTAAAAAGGAAAGTAAGACAAATAAATTGAAACAGAGAGAGTATTATTTAAGAGGTGCCTCAATGAAGAAATCAAAAGGGACCCTCTAAAATTTCTCAGTACGGTTATTCACATGATCTGAAGGGTCAGGTAAAGTCCATTCTCAACCACTAAGCATTTAAAGTAGTACAAAAAATAACAATTTTAGCCACTCGATCACTCACTGGCTATACCATTCAAAGCTTGGGAGTGGTCTTATAGTAGACAATAAGATAATTTGATGATAAAATCGTAACGTTCTTCAATTTTTTTGCCTTTCCCCAGTTCCTGGTGGAGATGCAGAGTTAATCTGTAAGTGTTACGAGTTCTAAAGGGCTAATGGCAAATGGCGAATGAAAAATTGCAATGGAGAAAAAACACCTAATGCAAATGGTTCTACAATATATCCCAAAGAAAAGCCAGAGCTAAGGATATAAAGGGAGTTTTGGCCTATTAGTTTGTTCTGGAGTACGTACCAAGTAAAAACAAATGTATTAGCAGGATACAACTTAAAGATGACCCTTCCTAATTTACTCCTTCGGTGACTTGACCTCCCACCTTATGCTTAGAGGTGGAGGGCCTCATCAGTAAGACTATTACTCCATAGTCAACTTTGTGTTTGAGGTCTTATCACTGGGAGATATCTGTAAATGGAGATAAGAAAGAGGTATGGAAGAAGTATCCGAAGAAAATAAGCAAAGGAGGCAATACTAACAGCAGATAACTTCAGAAAGAGAAGAGGAACTGAGGTGTTGTTTGTGTGAAATACCATGGCAAATACACAAATCATCTCCTAATTCATAGCAGGTTCAATGCTAAGCTTTGAATTGCTTTTACGATGTTTAATATCACATGGGTACCATCAAGAATTAATATAGAGGCAATCACTATCTGCAGGTTAGCAGAAGCCACACCATTGTGCATTTATTGTGGTAAAAAGTTTGATCCAGAACAGCAAATCATCTAACTTTCTGTGTAATTTAGATGATTGATATAGTCGTCACCAACTAGTTTGGATTGCAACATATTTGTTTTTTCAAAAGAGTAAGTGCCCTTGTGTATGAATGGTTTGGATAGTTCCGTAGATGATTGTGTTTATCCAGTTGCATACTCAAGACATACTTTTACCACCGCCTTACTTTTATTTTTAAGAAACTTAAATAAAACAAAAACTAGCTTGTATCCTCATTTTAATCTAAAGAAAGACCAGTTTTTTTTAGTGTGGAGATGTTACCTCATCCCTAGGTTTGAATCCACTTCTATTATTACTACCTAACAACAAAATTGTCAGCAACAATTCCAATAGCTATTGCAGACATCATATAGGATATTGATACTCATATCAATCAATAACTGCACCTCAATCACAATTCACTTTGGATCAACATATGAATCCTCTATATCAATTCGACTATTTTCGCAGCTGAATGTGATCATCCTTTTACTTCAACGTTTTGAATTAACTTGAGGCTAGTATACCAATCTCACCTGTTATACTATCTCGTGAATGTTTTTACGTACGTAACAAAACTGATGAAAAATTTGAAATCTAACTAACCCCCATGAATTAGCTTAGTAGACCTTGACGAAGTGCCAGATGCAAAATCCTCTCGCTCAACCAGTCCAACTCGGAGCCCACGCGTTGCAGCATCAAGAGCAGCACCGCATCCCGTGGCACCGCCTCCAACAACAAGGATATCAAGAGGATTAACCAAACTAGAGCCTATCAGAGCCGCTTCCTGAGTATTCCGGGGAGGTACGACGGCGAAAGGATCAGCAATTTTCCGGCGAAAGGTGTCGAGTGCGGTAGACTTGTCTCCGCGGTCATTTGATGAGAATGAAGGCTGCCGCACAATTGTGTATGCTCCCCCGGCTACGGCGGCGATAGCGCCGAGACGACGGAGGCGAATAGAGGTGGCCATACGGTGGTTGTACAGGTAGAAGAAACTGAAGATGGAATTTTGAAGATTGAATGATTTTGTATTTTTTAAAAAGTTGCATTGGGAGTCGAAAAATGATATGTGTACCCTCTCAAATGACTAAACTACCCTCCTCTATAAAGTCTCATATTTGTTAAATTTCAGAATTTTTGGTAATTTAAAGATTCTTTCTATATTTAAATATAATTTTTTAAAGTTTTCTTCATTATTTACTCAAAAGTGAAGATAAATATTTTTTAAAATTCTATATTTATTTTTTCATTTATTGAAATTCTTTTATATTTTTTAGGAGATAAACTATACTATTTATAAAGTTATATTTATAATTTAACAAAGGATAATTGTGAAAATTATGATTCAAATTATGTTCTCGAATGTTTTTTTGTGTGCATTATCTAAGAAATTCAGTTAATATGGAATTAGGGGTGTGCATCGGTCGGTTTGGTTCGGCTTTAGACATTATCGGTTCGGTTTATCGATTTTCAATTTTTAAATATGTTAAATCAATAACAATCCAATAAAATATTTTTTATCAGTTTTAAGTTCTTAGCGGTTTGGTTTTCGATTTACTCGATAAGGATGATAATGAGAATTTACATTAATAAAAATAAATGGAGTACGAAAGAGTAAAGACCAAAGACTAGATACTAAAGTGAGTAACTAATCACTTAAGTACGGTAAAAATTAAAATAGGTAAAGTACTACTATAGTGTTCTATTACTATTAAATTACTAATATTTAATATTTATGATGGAATAAAATAGTAAATTATTATAATCATATTGGGTTATCGGTTTACCCAATAACCCAATAGTAAAAATCGATATCAAATCGATAACCCAATAATTTTTTTTCAAAACCGATAAAAACCCGATAACCTAATAACCCAATAACAATAAACCAATAACGTTTTTATCGGTTCAGTTTATCGGTCGATTCAGGTTTTGTACACCCCTATATGGAATAGAGAGAGTAATATATGGTCAAAACTCTCCATAATAATTATACTCTTTACGTCTATTTTTACTTTTCCATTATATATACTATTTTGGAATGTTCATCAATACTTTTTCAATTTATAAAAATAATGAATAAATTTACTTTTTTGTATTTATTTTACCTTTGTTATTAAATAATATTCATTTTTTAATATTCAGATAAATTATATTTAATTATTAACTGTTTCTTAGTCCCAGTGATTTCTTATCTGTTCTAGTCACAACTAAAAGTCCAAATAATGCAACAATCAAAATATCAGCCCGCCTAAACCTTTGAAAAATAAGAAAGAGGCTAAAATAGTGCAATTAAGGTAACGACTTCAGGCATAGCCAACTTCCATAGTGTGACGGGTGGTGTGTACAAGGCCTGGGAACGAATTCATCGCCGTATGGCTGACCGACGATTACTAGCGATTCTGGCTTCATGCAGGCGAGTTGTAGCCTGTAAACCGAACTGAGGATGGGTTTTTGGGGTTAGCTCACCTTTGCGGGATCGCGACCCTTTGTCCCGACCATTGTAGCACGTGTGTCATCCAGGGCATAAGGGGCATGATGACTTGACGTCATCCTCACCTTCCTCCGGCTTATCATCGGTAGTCTGTTCAGAGTTCTAAACTCAATTAAAACATCAACACGCTTAAACCTTCGAAAAAATAAAATAATACTCTATTGTCTACTAACCGTCTATCCTAATACCTCGAAGGCTCGGATACCACTATTTTTATAAAGAAAATGATAATGTTAAAAAAATGGAAAACCAAACAAATATTCTCCATGATGGAACAATTTTGTCATTACAAGGACATAAAAGTAATATAAAGATAGATGATTGGAGGAGGATGGAGGATTAGTGGGTCAACACTCTCCCACACGGCTGCCGCGCAGACGAAGCATGGGCTCGTGACACGCCCACCAACTATTTTTAGTGGGGGCAATATTATATATTCGATTCGATATTTTGAAATTTTTAAATTTGAATGATACGATCTTCGATAATTAAAATAAGATTTGATTTTAATTTTTAGTACTTTATTTTCAACCTTGTAATTTTCATTAGTCTTTCCACCCCAAACTCAAGTATCTTGTGATCCTTCAATTCCTTGTATGACTCAAATTTGTACTACTTCTTTCAATTTATTTCATTTAACAAAGAAAAAAAAATTGTTTTATGTGTGGTGAATAAATTTGGAGAATTCAACACGCACCCATTAATATTTTTGAAGAATCCGAGCAATATAGCTTGTCATTGCTAGCCACCGACACCTAATTATCACAATACGATCACTTCCAACCAACATTATATAACTATCATCCATTAATATTTTTAATGGCCGTCAATATGACTAACTATCGCCATCAACCACTATTATCAACAACCACCTCAGTAACATTACATCAACTATTATTATCATATTTACATCGAGATTATATCAAATAGGGTGTCAGTAACATTACATCAACTATTATTATCATATTTACATCGAGATTATATCAAATAGGGTGTATAACTAATACTTGCATTAACGATATGTACGTTGAGAAATATACCAAACAGGAGATTAATAATACCAAAATTAATACATACATTATTTTCTCTAATACATTCTGCCAAACGATTGTTTAGAACAACAAGAAGCTTTTCTTCATTTCATCATCAAAAGTGGAAGTGACATTGCTTCCAGAATCAAACACTAAAGAGGAAAGTATAAACATTATACATCTATAAACACTGATTTGAGAAACAAGCCTTTGTCCCTGGACCAAATTGTCAAAAAGAAGTGAAAAACATACATATAGAGAAAAAGATTGTTGACATTATCAGGGATCTGATCTTTCTCCATCCGCGTGTCAGAAGTGTGCGTGATACAGTTCCATCTCTTCTGTACATATATACATGGGCGTTAAGTTACTTGATTGTCTGACCTTGATGAAGTTCTTGGGTGGAATTATGCCTTCAAGATTCACACATGTACTTCAGTATAGATAGCTGCAAAAGAAAGTCTCATCACAGCTTAATCTAGTGTCATGATTCAACTGGATCGACTCGTTGGAGAAGTTCCAAAACACTTCCGGCTTTTCTTTTGGCTCTATCTGTGCCATTCTCCGATAGTTCCTTCAGTACCTCTTCTGCTCCAAGATCCCTAGCGATCTTTAAGCTCTGTAAGTCACCTGTACATAGAGACCACAGAATAGCTGCAGCATTTTCTCGGTTCCGAGGAGAACCTGTCCTAATTACCTCAACTAAGATGGGGATTGGCTCAGATTGAGCAATAGCTGCCTTACCCTCCTGATGACTTGCAAGTATTGCCAATATAGCAAGCGCTTCATCCATCATTCCACCCCCGGGATCCTTGAGCAATCTCACTAGTGGTGGCACAATTCCTGCCCGCACTGCCCTCACCTTGTTTCCTTGATAGATTGAGAGGTTGAATATAGCAGTGGCAGCATCTTTCTTTCCCCTTGGGGTTCCTTGACAGAGCAAATCGATAAGTGCTGGTATAGCACCGGCTGCTCCTATTGCCACTTTGTTTTCATCGACTACTGATAAACTGAAAAGGGTAGCCGCTGCATTTTCCCTTGCTTCCATGCTTCCATTTCTTAGTACATCTACTATATCAGGTATAGCACCAGCATTTACGATAGTTCCCTTGTTACCTTCATTTATGGATAGGTTAAGAAGTGCTGTGACAGCATGCTCTTGAGTACGAGAATCTGGCGATGACAGTAGTTCAACAAGCAGAGGAATTGCCCCAGCTCCAGCAATGCAGACTCTGTTATCAGCATTTCTTTTTGCTAGCAAACGGAGCTCACCAGCAGCTGCTCTTTGCTGCTCTGGATTACCATTAGCAAGTTTTTGTAACAATGCATCAATAGCAGCGCGATCACAGTCTGAACCACCAGCTCCAGATCTTTTATTCCTACAAGTTCCTTGCTTTTTAGGCAGCTCAACACCATTGTTCTCACACCACAAGGCAATCAGGCTCTTCAAAACATAGTTCGGAGTCAACCCAGTGTGTAACAGTGTCTGCTGAGTCTTAGGGCAGGTCTTGTGTCCTGCATCCAGCCATTTTTGGATGCATGACCTTTCATAGGTCTGAACATGAAAAAAAAGCAGACAGCATTAATCTAAGCCAGTAATATGAGGAGTAACTAATTTAATCTTAACCCATCAAGGTAAAATGAAGTATCAAGAAAACAAAGAAACGAAACCTGTCCAGTAGATACAATAACAGGATCTTTCATCAACTCAAGTGATATTGGACAGCGGAAATCATCTGGAATGACGGGAGATCTGTGCTTAATCAAACTCTTGTCACCCTCAAGGGCATCCATTTCAGGATTCTCTGTCATCGCACAGTCCTTTAACTTTCTTAGGAGGTATGCTATTGTTTCAAAACACTCTTCGGGATCTCCACCACTAGAAATGACCATGTCATGGATGGCAAGCGACTCCTTCTTTAGATCATTTATGGTCCTGAGATGCAGCTTCTCAGACAGCCGTTTGAAAATCATGGGGTCAGGATATTGTTGCCTTTGTGCCATAGCTAAATCCTTTTCAAGTTGCTCATCAGGTGACTCCATCTTTCCTTTAGCTCTTTTGAATTGAGCATGCACAAGTTCAATCTAAAAAAAACAATGTAAAGATTTTCAGTAAAAGAGAATGGGCATCGAGTGTAACCATTAATAGAATTGCTAGATGATGTACTTGTTCTCGAACTTCCTCAGATAAATCAAGCTCATTGTAAGGAATGTGGCTTAGCGCATCTTCAATTTGCGCTGTTACAGTTAAGAACTTTGATGATATGTTCTCAATCTGTAAAGCCTGCAAGACAAAAAACACAGGTGACCCCCTAAGGAAAGATGAAGAGACAATGTCATTCATGATGATCATTTTCAGCACAGAGACACAACAATCTTGATGATACCGTACAAAAGTCATCTTCCATTCGGAGTGTAAAGCTAGAGCAAAGAGCAACCACATAAGATTTATTTGACCCTCCAATGAAGTACAAATCATGTATATATCTATCCTAAAAAGAGTAACTCGGTGCAGATTCCACATGTCAAGAGAAACAAAAGTCATATTCATTCTAGATTGTCCTGCCTAGCAGAGTACTTAATTTGATTTCTGCAAAATAGTTCAATTCCAACTAAGCTATATAAATTTCATAACTTAGAAAAAGAAAAGTTGAGTAACACATGATCTTTCCATCAAGCACAAAATCATAAGAACATATGGGGTGTGTTTGGTATGGATCCAATTTTCCTATGTTTGGTTGGTCAAAATGTTTGCGAAACACTTTCTCTAGGAAAACAAGTTCAAATATGAGGAAATAACTTCCCTAATGGAAGTAAGGAAAACAAGTGGCATTCCACGTTTATTGCCTCCTCCCACCCATCCAATCGCCCCAGCCCCAGCCCCAACCCCAACCCCCGCCACCCCAAACCGCTACCTTCCCATCCCACCTCCATAGTGTTTTACTAGATGACATCTAAATACTCTTGAGATAATATTTTCTTGCTTATTTGCCAAACACCAAAAAATAAGAAAACCCACTTATTATCCGAGAAAACATTTTCCTTCATACCAAACACACCCAAAGTAAGATACAGGCTGCTTCTGCACCCAACATTGATTAGTCCTAAGCAGCAGCAACAACAATATACACATTGTAGTCCCACACAGTGGGGTCTAGGATAAAGTGTAGGCGGACCTTACTCTTACCTCTATATACCATCAGCTCAAGGAAAAAACAAATCAAGGCAATAACAAAACATACTGATCATCAATTGGCATAAATCATTCAACAGTAACAGAAACTAAATCAAAAGCCAAGTGAGATTAAACTAGCAAAACAATACCTGAAGAATCTTGCTGCCTTCATTTACAGATTTGAGAAGCTCCAAAGCTGAATTAAGAGCAAGTTTCAACAACTCAAGCCCATGAACTACCTCATCACCAACCTCAACAACATCACTATCTTTCAAATCTTCAACTAAAGGACTCAAAAGCTTCACCCTTCTCACCAAATTACCGTACATCCTCTTAGACACCGACCGGCACTCCGGCAAACCAGAAACGCCGTCGATTGACTCCGTCAACTGGTTGAATAAGTCCTCTTTCTGACTACCCATATGCACAAAGCTCGATTCTTTAATCAAATTGGGTAAAACCCAGTTGGGAAAATGCACTTTTTGATCAAATTGAGAGACACCCAGATGGAAAAATGGAATCTTTAATCAAATTTGGAGAGACCCAGATGGAAAAATAGCAATAAGTTGGCAAATTCTTGCTTGGTTGGAGGTTGGTTGTTGAGTTGACTGGGAAAATCACTACTGTTCCTCACTAAATTTGAGAGAAAATTATGAAAAACAACATGAGATTTTGGGCTTTGGAGGTGATTTCAAGCTCAAATAATTGATAAATTTTGAGAATCTAAGAGAGAAAAATTCAAAGCTCTCTGTATGAACACACACACAAGGAAGCTGAGTAGGTAAAGCAAGATGAAATGGAAAATATTGATTTGTAGAGTTTCTGTTAGTCATTTTAAAAAGAGTTTATCTTAATTTAATTTTATTTTATATTAGATTTGGCATAATTAATGATGATTAATAATAATGAAAATAATACTCCCTCCATTTTTATTGACACAACGTAATTTGACTAGGTACGAAATTTTAAAAAAAATATTTAAAATTTATAATTTAAAAATATTTATATGATCTAACATTTTAAAACTAAATGATTATGAAATATAAAAATATATCAATTTAAAATGAGTCATATAAACTGAGATAAGAAAGTATAATACTTTCTTTGTCTTATTTTGTTTGTCGTGATAGAGTTTGACACAATTCTTAAAAAGATTAATTAAAAACGTTGTTTGACTTATATAATTTTTATTAGTAATTAATTTTTTTTTAATTGAGAGTTATTTTGGGACAAATATTTTTAGTATATATGGCAACTAAAATGGAACGAAAGAAGTAATAAACTTAATTTCTCACCATATTTATACTAAATCAAAATATATATATATGTAAATATTTTATTTTTTTATATATTTAATTTATTTATTACTTAGTCATGATTAATCGATAATATTTTTCCTAAAAATATATTTTTGATGTTGATATATAATTTTTTGTTGTTGTTGTTGTTGTATTTTTTAATGAAATTCCATAGAATAAATTGAATTTCTGTTATGTGTGAACTTATAATTCAAGAAGTGGGGGTAGAAAGAGGGAAAATGCATTGCAATTGTATGGTCAATTTCAACATGAAATAATTTTGTGGCTGCTTTTTTTGGAAAATTATACCCTTCTAATTTGGATTTTATATAGCCTTTCTTTTTCATTAAAATTTAAATTTTATGCACTGTTAGTGTATAAAATATTTTATATCATTAAGTAAATTAGCCATACTGTACGTGTTTTGTGCGTGATCAAAATATGTACCTTTTTTTATAACAAACATTAGAGAGAAAAATTAATTCATTAATTTTGATAAATTATTTATTTACAAAGGTCCTATATAACTAATTAGAACCCATGGTAAATTAGAAATTAGAATTTTCCTTAGCAATTATAGGGTATTTTCTTGATTCAAATAAGGAAGAAGTAGAAATATATCAAATAAGAAAGATT
>JBCEWC010002223.1:0-35697 GCA_038996855.1 Solanum aculeatissimum
TATAGGAGAGTTCTAATGGATGAATGAGGGTTTAGGGAATGTTTTAGGGGTTTAGGAGACCTTAGGGGACCAAAAGGTTGCTTAGGGAAATGTTAAATCACGAGAATACCATTAATAAAATGGAACTTTTAAGTGTACACAGTGCCCAAACGGTAGCTACAGTTCCGTTTACCTGTGCACGAGCCGTTCAATCAACCGTCCAACCTCCCTTAGCCAAATTCTTCAACGCGATCTCTCGGAGGACTTTCTGTTACCCTTCACGAACCAATAAATAGTCCGTTCAACTTGTAACTGGTCGTGTGAGCCACCATCCAACCATATTTAGTCCCAAAATCATCCGCCTTGGCTTGGCCAAGCCACTGCCTCACTTCACGAGGCAGTGCACGAGCCTTCTAGCTCCAAACGGACCGTCCAAGGTCTCATTGACTTGGACTTGGTTTAGGGGTGGTGCCAGGCCACCCCAAGCTTAATGGAACAACTGATGAGGCACCACATGGACCGTTCAAAGTTTCATGGTCTGTGCCAATGTCCTTGGCTATTTTTCTGAGCCTATCTCCAATGGCTTCCGAATTTTAGATAGTCTCACTGTTTGGGCCATATCTCCCTCATCCGAACTCCAAATTACGTGAAACCACTTGTGTTGAAAAGATAACTCAAAGAGCGTGAATTTGATATGTTGTAGATCATATTGTTAATCCTATATCAAAATGTATGACTGTATGAAGTACGCTGCCAAAATTATCCCTCTAGGCCACTTACTAGCCCAATTTGCATTCCGCCACTTAAACTCAACTCGTGGCCACCAAAACTCAATCATGGATTGTAGTACATCATATAATTCCAACGATAAGTAGATTTCAAAAATGTTTGGGTTGTTACAATGCCCAAGCCACTTCTTTCAACTCATAGATAGCTAGTTCAACTTTCTCCTCAGAGCTCATACCTATAACAATAAACACCTTAGAGATCTCATCAATAAATTCATAGGCACCTCATCAGCTTTGAACCAAAGAACTCTAGAGGGTTCATCCAAGTGAAATCTCTTACCCTAGAGGCTGGAGTGGAACACAAAGGAGGATTATTCGGTCGGTCTTGGTTGGTTACCACTTAAGCTAACATAGCAACAACATTTTGAAATTAAACATGATTCACTTACTCCCCAATGGTCTCTTGAGCGACTTTCTCCTCATTAACCGGGGCCTGTCAAGGGAGAGGGATCTTTGTGGAGGCATCTTCTTAAAGAGTGAAGAGAACACCATCAAAATTAGGAAATAATACAAAATAGTTCATAGCACGAACTAAGGGATAATGAAGTGAGACAATTCTTAAAACATCGCCATAGCACGAACTAAGGGATAATGAAGTGAGACAATTCTTAAAACATCTCCATAGCCTCTCACTCATAGGTATGGTGCACAACACACTTATGAATAAGACTCTACTTGATGCAGCATGTTAGACTCTGAGGACTATTTACAAACCTAAGGCTCTGATACTATCTTTGTCATGACCCAAGCCTAGGTCCTAGGAGTGATATGGCGAATGGGAACCCGAGGGTCCCCAAACTAGCCTCAAAGCACACATTTGCACATCATTAGTTCAGAAGTGCATAAATAACATGTAAATCACATAATTCTAAGGGATATAGGACTTTGGACTCAACCTATGAGGATGCCATAGGGGTAAGGAGTTATATGGATTCACATAACATATAGCACATAAGAACTAAGGGGCGGGTAAATATGACTCACAGTATGGGAATAATATGGGGCTTAGGACTTTCATAATCATCACAAGAAAAACATAATCATAGTCAAAGAAACATATATAGCAAACATCTCAAACACGCATATAATATGAGCATATAATAGAATCCAATATGTCTAACAATGCCTCTACATAAGATAAGGGGGCGGGGGGGGGGGGCAAGACATGTCCTGGTCTCACCCTCATGTCATAAGATAGAAAAGAAATAATGTAATATAATGTAGAGGAAAGTGGGTTTTTCCCTTGGAATAAAAGGGCTCACTACTAGCGACAATCTAAGATCACCAAGGTAATCGTCCAAAGGTGGATAGATATCATCTCCAGTTCAGACATGGTTAGATCATGTAGACAAAGGAGTATGTGTTATCACATATAATGCACTATGTATGCGGGCATGCAATACACACGTACATAGTAATATTCACCTTTTAAAGTAATATGACAAGGGAACATATATATAGGAGGAAATATATAAGGAAGAACGTAACATCAATATGCCATCAAATCTATGATGCATGAATGCGATAGTATCATATTCATAGCGGGGATGTGATCTCAACCGACACAAGATAAACCAAGCGAGCTGCTACTTGGAATTGCACTCCTTTCTAGGTAGATCCCAAGTCAACCCAAAAAGGGGAAATACAAGTCAATCCCAAGAAGGGAGAATCCTATGTTGGCACATGGTTATGAGAAAGAAGTAGGAACCCTTGGAGATAGTTTCCCCGATATTCAATCCACTCGGTGCTAAGTCACAACCCATGGGAATATATATACATATACAAGCATTCAAATGGAGGTTTGTCTTTCAAATCAATACAATGCAAAGTTGGGCCCAAAGGTTAACTCATAGTTCAAGTCTTTTCACATTTAGGCTAAAAATCCAAACAAGAGTTCAAGTCATAAGTTCAAGGATCAATGCATAGGAGTAGCTCATTCAAGAGAAGTACAAGATGGTGTAAACACCCAGGGTTGCTCAATGAGCCAAGTCAAGACAAGATGTGACCACATTTTAGTCATATCCCATGTCGTTCAAGATCAAGTCAAGTCAAGTCAAGTCAAGTCAAGGTGTGACTAAGTCCATATCAAGAGTTTCATCAAAATAAAGTTTAAAGTATGCATATGTCATGAGTGATGAAAGGAATGCATGGACAATAGAGATTCAAACTTAAATGAACAATATAATATGAAATTCACGTAAAATGCAAGAGTAAATTCACATTCAAATCATAATTTAGATTACCCATGCTTAAATCAAGCTTTCAAGGGACAATATATATTCAAATCTTCATAATATTCGTGCAATTCAATATGTTGGGGCTTAATTCACTTTAGAAACATCAATTAAACATAGCCCACAACTCATTTTAATCAAATAAATAATAATCCAAAAGACCCATAATTAAAGTAAGCATAAATTTCAAAATTTAAAGAGTAAAAGAGATTTGGGGTCTTCATGGCTGAAAGGAGCCATGAATTAATTCCCACATACCTTTGTTAGACAAGAAGAAACAAGAAACAATTAGTGAAGAAGGAGAGTCTTCCCTTGATTCACAAGCCAAGTCTTCACAAGAGCCTTGAAGGAGTTGTTAAGACATTTTAAATATAATTCTAAGTGTTTGAATGGAATTTGAATGAGGGTGGATGAATATAGTTCAAGTTAGGGGCTTAGGAGAGCATAGGATGTCCAAAATAACCTTAGAAAATATTTAAAATTACAAGAAAACCATTAATATAATGGTTAGAATAATGTTGACAGGGGTCGCACCAAGACACACTACATGGACCGTGTGATGGCACATGGGTCATGTACCCATCCATCAAGTAATAGTTAGAAAATATTTCACTGAAAAACTTCCAAGATGGTAGTTCTACACTTGGAAAATTTTCACCCCAAAGCTTTTATCAACACCTTCACGGGATGTATGATGGCTCACGAACCTTTCAGTGGTCCGTGTGGCTTGCCTTGGTCATGAACTAGGCAAGCCTTGCAGGAACAACAACCACACAAGACGTCCAAGGCTCCACGGGCCGTTTGACCTCTCCTCAACATGATACAAGTATCTGGAATGGTAATTTCATACTCAGAACCAATCCTTGGGTTAAGACCTTTATGAAACACTTTTTTACGACTCGTATTAAGGACCACGAGATACATACTCGAGCCATTTGGTGTCTCATGACCCGTATGAGGTCCCGTAGTGCCATGCTTTAGTCTAATTTCCCAGAAAACTCCCTACACAGGCAGTCTTACTAAAAACGCCATAACATTTTCATCCAATCTCCAAATAAAGTGAAACCATGTGCGTTCAAAAGATAACTCAAAGGGATTCAATTGGATAGGTCCTTGCCCACCCAGGTTATCCTTTACAAAGAGATATGGCCATTTGAAGTCAGTGCTTCTACAAATCTTCATGCAAAACTTATCCAAATTAGTTCCTTTTATTAAGACTTGACAAGTGAGACCCAAAAATTCATGAATCACTTAGCATAAGCTGGAAACAAGTGAGTAAGCATAGATAAGTTTCTCAAAAGTTCGGGTCATTACATATGGGTTATAAGTAACCTAGCCTATCCACTCATTATCAGCTCGATTAGTCAAATATTTAGACCCAACTTAGTAGATAGGTTCCTATATTTGCACATTCCAAACATCTCTCTTAATTGATTGATTAATTTGCTAATTTAGATATTGTGTAGTTAAACTATGATTTTAAATATTGAAACCCCCCAAAACCTACAATTACTTAGTCCAATGAATTACTTTAATATGCGAACTACCATTCCCTATGAGATTTGACACCGAGTCCAGAGTTGGGTAATTATGCTGGTGACGATTGCCCCTGCTTCCTTTGAGTAGCTGGGTTGAGCAACATCAATGCCTTATGATGCCAAACCACTTGTAATCATTTTTAAATACCTATAATTTGATCCCACCATATTAGAAGTCATCAAGTTGAGCCTATACGTTTACGAGAAATGACTCAGGTCTTAGCTTAAGATCTAGGGCGTTACACATGCCATGCCATATCCTTGATTCTAATTGACGCAAAGAGAGTCCACAGATTTATGTTAGGCTTGGTATTCTCCATTAGATCTAGTACATAGATCAGCTCTTGAGGGATCCTCCTTCTATACTATTGTGAGTACCGCCAACGAAGCAAAGGTGATGGTTCGAGAGCTATTTAGGTACCCCAAGAAGGACCGAGCTTATGGTCGCTTTTCTAGATCTTTTTCAATAGGTGAAGGTTTTCATAGGGAGGTAGTTCATCACCACATAGGGGTCCGATGCATTTTTTTCAGTTTTAGAGGGTTCTTCTATTTTATCTATTATTTAGAGAGAGACAAGTGAAAGTGGCTACAATGTCCGTTTTGGTTCATCACATCTACAACTCACTCCGAAGTATTTTTATGGTTATGGAGATCTAGGTCACATGATTAGCTAGTGTTCTTTATAGACTTATTCTAGGTCATATCATAACTCTTTGGTGGCACCAGTTAGAGATTCAACACCTCCATCTAAAGGTTCAACACCACTGATCAGGGATATGGTATAACTCAATAAAATAGAGGTGGTTATGCTCATTGTGGGGGGGGGGGGAGGGTGCTAGTGATGTCGTAGTTTAGCCAAGTGGTAGTGGCATATATCATCTAAGTATAAGTCATGGTTTTCATTGCTATGCGTTTCCAAGGAGACCAGAGGTAGAGACCTTAGATGTAATTAATGTGGGTATTTCCCCGATTTATCATTGATCGATATACATATTACTTGATAATAGTTCTACTTATTCATATGTGTCTATATACTTCTATGATGGTCTTGACTTGTTATCTGATCATATAGTTGTGCCTATCCCTTAGTGGTGGATCAAATGTACCCATCTTGTCTTCCGTCTTTTGTCGGTTATGATACTTGGGTGGACATGATTATTTTTTATATGGTAGAGTTTTATGTTACTTTGGATATGGATTGGCTATCTCTATATCATACTATTCTTGATTATTTTCTCAAGACAATTACTTTAGTCGTGCTTGGTGTCTCGAGGGTTGAGTGGTAGGGTCCATATGGTTCTTATCCTAGAAAGGTTATTTCTTATATCAAAGCTCAAAGGTTGATTGATAAAGTTTGCTTATCCAACTTAGCCTATATTGACGATACCCCTGCTAATTTGCCTCCTATGGATTCTATCTATGTTGTTTGCAAATTTTTGGATATGTTTCCTACTGACCTCCCAAGTATCTGTCTTGACAAAGACATTGATTTTTTTTATTGATGTTGAGCTAAACACTAAGCCTATTTCTATTTTTCCCTATCATATGGATCTTACTGAATTGAAACAGTTAGAGGATCAACTCCAGTATTTATTGAGTAAGGGATTCATTCGACCTAAGGTATCCACATGAGGTGCTCAAGTTCTTTTTTGTGAAAAAGAAAGAAGGGATCATGAGGATGTTTATAGACTATAAACAGTTGAACAAGGTGACTATTAAGAACGAATACCATCTTACCAAGATTGATGAATTGTTTGACTAGCTTCAGGCTAAAACAATATTATTTAGAGTTAGTAGTTGTTGTCTTTGTTTTGAAGTTGTGGTGGCACTTTTTCTATGGGTTTCATTGTGAGATATTTACTGATCACCATAGCTTATAGTACCTCTTTAGCCAGAAGGACTTGAATTTGAGGCAGAGAAGGTGTATCGAGCTTCTAAGGGATTATGACTTAACTATTCTAATAGAAGAGCAACCCTTGATAAGTGGGTTGGTAAAATTATAACTTTCTGAGGATGGTTGTGTGCTTGTGTTCTTGGAGGCCCAATATTTTTTATGTATCAGATCTATGAGCAACAGATAGAGGATGGGATGTTGTGTCTCATTTAGACAAGGTGACTAGGAGTGAAGAAAAGGAAGTTGTACTTAATGCTAATGGGGGTTTTAAGGATTAGGAGTTGGATTTGTCTGCCTAAGTTACGTGACTTGACCAGGTTAATCTTTTAGGAGGATCATTGTGCTACATATTTTATTCATCCAGAAGTGGGGAAGATGTATCATAACTTGAGCTAGCACTACTGGTGGTGTTGTATGAAGAAGGACATAGTTGAGTTTATGGGCAAGTGTTTGACCTACCAACAAGTCAAGTGTGAGCACTAAAGCCTAGGGTGAGTTTTAGAGGATGCCCATTCCTACAGGGAAATGGGAGCGGATCACAATGGACTTTGTAGTAGGTTTACCCACTTTTGAGGAACATTATGACTCTATTTGGGTTATTATAGACCGCTTGACTAAGTCGGTTCACTTCTCTCAGTCAAGGTTATGTACATGATGACGAAGTTGGATTATCTATACATCTATTAGCTCATGAGAATTCATGGAGTACCCATTTCCATTATGTCTGATTAAGGTTCTTTATTCACTTCTCAATTCTTAAAGGCCCTATAGAATGAGTTAGGCACTTAGTTAGACTTTAGTACAACATTTTATCCTCAAATAAATTAGAAGTCTCTAAGGACTATTTAGGTGCTAGAGAATATGCTTTGGGCATATGTTCTTGACTTTGGTGCAAGGTGGGACCAACATTTTCCCTTGGTGGAGTTGTTTATAATAACAATTATCATTCTAACACCTAGATGGTTCCTTTTGAGGCCTTGTATGGATAAAGATGTAGATCACCCATAGGTTGGTTTGATCACCTATAGTCTTTATAATGACTTGCTTTGAGATCCCATGGAACATGTTTATATGTTTCAAAGTTTATTTTTGATAGGTCAGAGTTACTAGAAAAGTTATGCTGATAGGTGTTTTCAATCCTTAAAGTTCACAGAGGGTGACTACATTTGGTTAAGGATTTCACCCATAAAGGTGTCATAAGGTTCAAAAAGAAGGCAAAGCTCAACCCTAGGTATATTGACCCTTTTGAGATGTCACATCTATCTTGTCTCAATCGGTCGATCTCTATCGGTCAACTATATGAAGCTCATCAATAACTCTCCTCTCTTTTGGTAACGTTTAACAATTTTATTTAAACATTGCTACATAATGGGATGCTAGCTCACTATATTACCTTGCCTGTAGTTCTTTAATTTAGGAGTTTTTGATCTAGGATAGTATCTTGAGTCGTTAAGGTAAGTGCTCATTTTGTTCTTGCTTGTTTTCATTCCATTATGAGAGATAGCTCCTATACGTCTATTCTATTTAGACAAATGACTATCCGCTAGAAAATATGGAGTAGGATTAATTGGTGTGGTGAATGAAAAACATTAATTAAATGTTTTGATGCTAAACCGCCCTCTCTTTAAGAGAGTAAAGGTTTTATGCATTACTGGATTAATATGAATTAATAATAATAGAAACTAGGGTCAGTGTAGACACTTCCTAGAAGGTATACTAATCAATAAATTACTAATGTAGCTAGTGTTACTGAAGGTTTTGCTTGATATGCTAATTGTTTAATTTGCTCGAAACCCTCCCACCAAATGGCATTTTGATGTACAAGTAGTCATCTACACTTAAAAACTTTCTTGTCTTAATTCATCAACATATAGTTTGGCCTAAGATTTTCTAAGTCTGATGCATCACTTACCTTTCGTCATCGTGTGTCCATAACCATTTTACTACCTATTTATGTTGTTGATATCTTTATCACTGACATAATCACTCAACCCTTGAGGATGCAACTTCTACAAATTAATGTTGTTCCTAACTATAATGGGCCTGTGGGATGGGGGAGTGGTCAAGCATGCAAAGGTACAAATTGAGCAACGTATCTGAATTGAAATGTAAAAAATCATGGAGAAGAAAAGATCTTCTTTCCTTTTTGTGTTATACTTGATTATACAGAACTATATGAAAGTTTGGTGGTACTTCATGGAATCTAAGTCACTACACCTATCAAGTCTTCGACATTTCCTAGCCAGAGTTTGATCTATGCGCCTTGATGGAATTGCACCTAATTAAAGACTACTAAAGAGGAACTCAACTCTACCCTAACCTAATCATTTAGAATTTAACCTTTTAGTAGTGTATATAAACAAGAAAGAGTTATAGATGCAGAAAATAATTTTTCATCTTCTTTTCATTTTATTTAAAGACCTTGTAGGGGTGGGAATGCAAATTTAGATAAGAAAATTAATCTAGGAGTTGTGGATGATTGAGATGGCTAGCTCTATTATCTTTTTCATAGTTTCCCTTTAATAAGTTATACTCAATGGTTTTGCTGAGAAATTATTAGGAGAAGGATAGTGCAATATATATCAATCCATCCATACTATATATGTGCACCCCATCCTACCAAGTAATAAGTTAGACTTCATTCAATAAAATACCATCCTAAAAGAGAATCAGTACTCAAGAATACAATGATTCTACCCTTTTGAAAAGTCCTCATCTTCTGGAGGTCAAGCCTTTTGTGAAGAAGCCATCAATCCCTTGAAGATGCTATCCCTAGTTAAAGTCCAAACAATAAAGCATCCTTGACTTAAATCCTATGGTAGTGGTTCCTTCGAGTAAGAAAAAGGTACTATTTCCCATATTTGGTGATTTCCTTCCTTTGTAGACTTTCTAGAAAGCATTTATTCTTAGTACTATGCATGCCAACTAGAAGAAAATCCATCTTTGTGGGTAAACTATCGACAATATACTTACCATCCCTTTGATTGTTAGCCAAATATAAGTCCCTCAACCTCTAACCTTGCATATAGTTTCCCATCTCACAGTGGAGTTGAGCCACCTGCTTCTGTAAGACTTGTTCCCATAGATCAAGATTAACATGCATCAAAGTGGGAAAACAATTACCCCGACCATCGATCTAATGCTTTTCATTCTATCTCGTCCGGACCAAGACTATATAAAATAACATAAGAACCACATGGATTCCATAACTTTGATCTATCTACTTTGTTTAAACCAAGTAGGTAGGCTCTATATTATTTTATTATTCCACTGTCTAGGGTTTACTCTGCAAAACAAGACCTTCTATTATGGTGCTAGGCGAGGTTTGGAACCCTACCATCTATTCCATATACATCTCAATTGCTTTTTACCTCAGCTTGAAAACCTCCAACAATACTCTTTGATCTATTCTAGCTGCTAACAATCCTAGAATCATCTTCCATATAATACAACAAGATAGATGCCTTCATCCCACCAATAACATAAGCAGGTGTGAAAGCCCATCTGGACTTGCTAATAATTGAAAAGAAAGCACTTTGCTAACAAAAAGCTTGAACAACGAATAGCAGAACATTATGAAGCACTTGCACCTTGCTCTTATAGTATGACATTCTTCTTATGGTTTGGGGTAGTGACACCTAAAATGACCATTAAAGAATCAAAGTAAAACGAACAAGAAGTGCAGTTATCTCCGCCTCATAACATCAGTTTATCATTCAATATTATCCGTGCACTTTGTCAGACTCGCGATTAATAGACGGGGGATATCTTTCAACCCCAGTCTACAGGCTTTTGATCTTTATCTACTGGGTGCTTTCAACTCTATCTTACCCCTTTCTTATAAATTCCATGGTAGGAAAAACAAATATCATATCTTTATGAATGCATTTACTACAATCCAAATAAAGATTAATTACCAATCAACCATGTTAGTTCTCTTTGTTGGGAAACTTTAAAGTATCAATAGAAGAAGTTGACATGAGAGATGGACAATGTTAGCTTCATCTGATGCATGCTCTCATCTTGTGAAGAATATTTTTAGTCCTTTTTCATATCTGTCTTCTGAAAAATGGCTTAGGAATAGGTCCCTGCCTAGTGGTTTTGGAATAGATTAATTCTTGCTTTAGTTGTCTCCTTCCCTTCTTATCTTACATGTGCATTTCTAATTCAATTGCATAAGCTCTAGTTTTGACTGATGTAGTAATCATTCCCTCTTATTGGATTTACTCTTCCCACCCTCGCTTGCTTCTTAAAGGCCTAAGGAAGAGACTATTCATGCATAGTCAATTCTCTAATGCCCCTATTACCTCCTATTCACTCCTTGGCCTTTTCTCATCCTTATCATAGGTGACTTACTAGAGTGAGCTGGATAAGCGGTATCATCTTATTTTATTGTATTTGACATTTGTTCTAAAAAAACCTAATTGCAAATAGCTAGATTATTAGTTCTAACCTTTATATTTATGTTTAGTAATGCTACATCCATAATATTTTTCTTCATGAAAATATATGCATCTTTTTGTTGCGGACTCATGAAAAGAGTAATGATCCACTGCTATTTCCTAATTTTGTGCAATTGTATAGGTTATTTTCCTATGGATGGAGTTGTAGTGGAAATTTCTATTATTCCTAATATTATAAGTCATTAGAACGATATAATCCACTAGTTTCAATAATTATATATAGTATTCACTAGTGAAATGCTAACAAAGTTGTTGGAGGAAGCATCTGACGAAGCATGAATTCCTTGAACTCTCCTTGGGTCTATTGATCATCTTGGAGTTTCACATCTCTGAAGTGTAACTGCTAGTGAGCAATGACTTAACTTGATGTAGCCCACAAAAAGTAGCAAGCAAAGGGTTGAGTTATTAATTTCTCAAGTAGAGCTAGCTGGGAGTGGTTTCTCAATAGAAGGTGCTTTACGTCTTAACTTCTAAGCAATGAGATCTACTACATAGGTATCTTTTGTTTTCTTATTAGTTTCTTGTCTTATCGTTATAGGCAGGTGCCTTAGTAGGATTGTCAATAAGCAAGACCTAGAAAGTCTTTTTTCCTGTTGGTTTCAATACAATAGAAAATTTGTAGTTGAGTCATAGGTGAGAGAGTTTTCTTTCCGGTCGAGCTTGGACCTATATTCCTTATTTCAATAAAGAAAACGTCTATGAGCCTTGCTAGTTCAAAAGTGACTTTAACAAAAGTCAACAAAGTCGCACACATTACTATCCTTTTCAAGAAGGAGCCGTGAAAGCTTCTATCATTCTAAACTTTATGAAAGGAGTCTACACAGAGGTAGAAAAAAGAGTTAGGCTTCAACTGATACCCCAATCTTGTGTTATCTTTTATGGTCAATTCAGGGTGTATCACCTAGATAACCTAGTGAAGGAAGGATGAAAAGTCTTAGCCCCAATGAACTAATTCATGATCTTGACAAGATTCTTGTCTCTATTGCTACTCACCTTGATTCGACTATTGATTTGTCGCCCGAGCCTATTTTCCTTTTGTAGAGAAGGACACTCTAGAAATATGGTTGGACTCCCTGGTAGTCAATATGACAACTTTTAGAATTACTATTCCATTTTCCTTGTTGCTCACTCTTTTGATCAACTAGTAATGTGCTTTACTAAAGAAAATAGGATCTCCAATTGGAGTACTGGGAAGTTAGGACTGTAGAGGGGGATTTATCAAAGATGACTTCTCGCACAAGGTATGGTATGGAGATTTTGACTTTCTTGTCATTCCTTTTAGCACCAACAACCTTTTGTAGGCTAATCAATCAAGTATTCAAAGACTAGAAGTAGAATTTACTTATGGAAATTGGTAGGGCTAGAATATGGTGTGGCTCAAGATGCAATGAATTTCTAAGAAAAGTCACCATCTTAGGTGGAAAGTGCACTCTCCTATTGAACTATATTTGAGGCGCTTCTTGGCTCGTCATCTGTCTTGTCAATCTGAATGATGGAACTCCCAATGGCTTGGTTTGAAAGCCTTTGCCTAAAGTAGAGTTACTATATCTTATTTAAATTTAACTTAAATGCACATGGCTCACTAAACAGAAATAGAGAAAAGACATTAGAGCACGCATTCCTTGTACTCAAGGAACTATTTCATAAGGAAGGGGGTCTACACCGTCTACACCAAAAAAAGAATTTTATTGTTAGTTTCTATATAGACACCTTAACTCACACTTCTTCAGGTAATACTCTTTCTACTAAATATGAAGACTTACTGAAAGAGGGAGCAAACTCATCTATGAAAGAGGATGAAAGAGCAAGGAAGAGTTGTTCAAGATAGAAAGTATATAAGAAAGCATTAACAAGACTATCCGGCAAAGATAGAACTGAAGGAGGAACAACTATCTAAGGAATGACATAGAACAAGTGGAATATCATGTAAACAGTAAGGAAGGTGGTTAATCGATGCTTAGAGAACTACCTTGATGTTTCATAAGTTATATTCTAAAGGAATGGAACATTAGTTATCATGGGCAGAATAGTTGTACAATACCACTTATGATTCCAAAACAAAATAAAGAGCACTTAAAGTTATATATAGGGGCCAATGACCTCTAATTAGGTTTTATACTCATTATTCCGACAAAGTACATTAAGTTGATTGTGACTTACACTATGGATAGTGTTTGAAACTTTGAAAGGAGCTAACAATCAAGAGGACGAGCATAAGCTATTCGTTATAAGCTATAGTTTTTTAAGAAACTAGAACCATACCGCTTTGACCAGAGTCTCCCTCTTTGACTAGTGCTACCTCAGGTAAAAGAAATGAAGATCTAGCATATAGGCAACCGACTGATGTATACAAACTGAAAAAACATACAACTAAAAAAACTAGTGGATTGATGAATTGTTGCTTTACACCAATAGATAATATTACTTGAGTTGTATATAAAAAATAGGCAAACCAGCTTTTATCTAGGAAGGAAAACAAAAGAATAGTAATAGGCAGAAACAGTGGTAAGAAGGCCTATCTTAAGTGAAATAAAAAATAATAGCATTCAGTTGCTTTCACAATGGGGAAACAACTCAAATTTTTCTAACTGAGGCTGCGAGCTCTAATCTTTTTTTGTTGGGACCTCCAGATTGAAGAAAAACTTATGCATGCATTGTCCCCTTTACACTATGTCAATTTAATCGCCTTTTGTGCATGTATAAAGATTTCTCCTTGTTTTATATATCACTCAATTACTTGAGTAGGAGCTTTCAGTTCCTTTCCCATCTATGCTTTCCTCTCTTTCTTTGCCTTCCTTGAATAAAGAAAGCCAGGAAATTAACTAGTCTGTTTTTAATAAGCGTAAGCTAGTGTGGTACACAAGATGGTAATCCTTCTTACTAAGAGTCCTCAATCCTAGGGTCCTCGTAGTCCATTAGTAAGAAGGAGAATTGAAGCTCTATATCCTCGAAGTGATGATAAAAGAGAGAAATAATGTTTTAAAAGATGAAAAAGACTACTAGGAAAGTCTGAGAAGGAACAAATAGGTCAGGGTTCTTTCTATATCAATTGGTTAGAAAGGTGAAATTATGTACATCTAAGGAGGTTTGACCGATAGAACTTGGTTTTTCTTCCTTGACTCAAGATTTTTTTTTTCTCAAAACTAATTCAATGTTTTTATAGAGCTGAGCAGTCCTATATTATGCCCTTCAATGGCATTGTCTTTCGATCGTATGACATTACTAGAATTTCTTTTTTGTGATCGAAATCATTTTTTGTAAGATAGCACATAGCACTTCCATAAGATCTAAGACTCATGATCTACTAAGCTTTATATTTATTTGAATCCAATCATAACCAATAGGAAATTTGACTACATAATGAGTAGTACACACATTTGTTAAACATATAGATGAAGTCATTTCAAACTGAACCACTAATGAGCTAAAACTTGACACTTACATAGAGGAGCAAGCAGAAAGAAAATCTTTAAATTCTATTATTATCCAATGAATTCATTACAACACCACTTCATGACGGGTTGATCCAATAGAATAAATAGAATAAGATACTTGACCTAGAGCTTTTCTTTTCTCCCTAAAAAATAGAATGTTCATTTGGCATGAGTTGTCTACGAGCCCTTACTTGATGTCTGCACTAACTTCCCTATAGTTGGTGAATCCTTTAAAATATAGGAATGGAAAGATAAGAATATACCAAGCTTGGAACATTTTACCAAACGTGTACTAAAAGAGAGATCTTGAAACTCTAGTTTGGAAAAAATTAGCCGAGAGGCTTGATGAAATTTAGGAAAAATTCAAAAAGAATTTTGGTTGTTCTGCCTTTCGCATGGATGTATTTCTATATTCATTCCAATCAACATAGTTTAATCGATCAACTATGCCCATCCAATCTAACCATCTCTCCTGAAGTATTTTCCCTCCTTGTATAGTAGTCTTTCAATGTTATTGAAACATAGGCCCTTAACAAGAGGTAACAAAAAGAGAATGAAGAAGATAGAAAGGTTCAATCTCTGTCGGTCTTATCTATGGATTTTCTTTCCCTGTCCTATTATCGAGACAAATGTGGCCATACCCAGAGGACTATCACATCAACAAGATGACTTTCTAATTAGATTCTTCATGTGATTCGGACATGAAGAATTTGATCGTACGAAAGATGAAAAAACAAAGGCCCACTCTTTCTCAAGAATATGGACTCAATCTATATCCCTTGCTTTAACCTTTTACACTTAATTCAATTCAAAAATGTTTCCTTTTCTGATAGGTGTTGTATATAGTGGGTGATTTACCTAGTAATTGGCATTCTAGAAGCAACTTATTTATTCTATTCACAACAAATTTTGGGTCTTATTAATCTATAATAATCAATAATAAAATAATTGTTGTTCTCAAATAACAGTAAAGTAGGACCTGAAAAATGAACTCTTCTCCTTAGCAACAAACAATCAAAGTCAAACCTTTATGATGATGAGCATATGATGTGACTTGAACCAAACCCTCACTTCACATCTTTTGACAATAGTTTTAATTATAATGGTTGTATATTTGGCCTATAATTCTTATCGAGATTCCTAAAGGCTTCTCTTTTGGTTGTGCTCATTGGGGTATTAAGCCTAGGTGTGGAACCCTTGTCGCAGGCTACCCCTTTATCTTTATTTTGGTGGGAATATTTTTCTATCAATATCCTGAGACTATGAAGAAAATACCATAATGAAATGGGCGATGCTGAGATTAGATTGACTTACCCTCATCTAGTTCCTAGATTGAATACTACTAACAAATCTAGATATGAGGGATTCCTCGTCTCATAGATGAGGTTCAAAATGAAAAAAGATATGATTTTGATACCTCAAGTTAGTTTTTTGATTGCTTTTTTTGTTGATTAATTCTTGCGAACAAGCGTACGGACAGTGACATAGATCCTTTTCTACTTTCAACTCCTACTAGTTTTGTTGCATTTGGGCTTTAAAATGAATTCCCAATCTTAATCTTAAGGCTATTGGTATTTCTTCAACACACTTGGTGAAGCAGTCTGTAGAGGTGACAACAAAATAGAGATCTTGACTAGAAGGGAATGATGGAGGTATGAAAGAGAGTTCACCAATTTGATTTCTACTCATACAAAGCTTGAATTCGTCCTCGACTGCTAATAGTTCCAAATGCTCAAATAGGAAACAAGAAGTGGTATCTGTTATAGATATAAGGAATTGATCAAATAGGCTTTATCTCACCAGCTGCGTTCTCAATTTATAAGGTTAGAGTAGCCAAGGGCCGAAAGAGTATTTGTCATCTGTGTGATGCTTCAATGACTTCTAAATTTGTGGCTTTAGTTAGGAGGATCAAACCACCACTACTTTTTGTCAAGCTTAATAGTGATGGTAGCTTTAGGGATGGTATTTATGGAGGTGCTGGTGTTGTCAGATATAGTAAGATTTCTCTTATTATGGTTTACTCCATTCCCTTGGGTGCTGGAACTAGCAACTGGGCAGAATCAAACACCATGCTTCTTAGCCTTAAATGGTGCATTGAAAGATGGTAAATATTGATGATAATGGAGACTTATTCCTTTTTACTGTAACGTTGCACTTCACGAATATTTCCTATGCTTGAAAGCACAGATCATCCGCATCAATTCTAGTTAGAAGTTCCAGTTCCATATCAAGGTCACTATCATTAATATCGATCTGATAAAGAAGAAATTTTTTAGGCTTCTTATGCAGGAACTTGTTCAGAAATACCATAATGAAAGAAAGATAGGAGTTTATGGTTAGGTATTTTACCAAAACAGGATCATCCAGATCCTATCGAAGATATTAATAAAATCCCTCTAGAGGATGTTTAAGGCTAAGCAGAGCTAAAATAGTTTTCCATAAAAATATTTTTCTCTATGCGAAGTTTGTGAATAAGTGATTGTTTGATAATGAGTAACGAATATCCGTCTTTTTGCTAAATAGGATGGATTGAACTCAAAATTCTTTAGATGTTTTTTATGAATGTCAACTAAGTATCATAAATATATTTCTCTTGGTTATTCAATCGTTTGATAACTAGAGTCATTTTTTGATAAATGATCACTATGAGTCAGACTTAATAGAATTTGATCAATCTTATTTTTTGTCGTTAAGGTGGAGAACTAAACCAAGAATTCTCTTTTTTCATACACAATTGAATCATTGTTCATGACCTAGGATTCTATTTTATCATCAATCCAAACCCCCTTTTTTTAAAAGAAAAATGAATAAATCTCCTTACTTGTATGGCTTTGATGCATAATATTTTCTCAAAAAAAAGATTCTATTGATGGGATTTTTTATGAGATCAATTATCTCAATGAGATTGATATTCCAATCTTTCTTATTAGAACTTATTGATTTGACCCCATGAGTGGCACCAAGCACTAAGTATGTGACACCAGTGGATCCCTTATAGGCTGAGGCTAGTTGATCCACTATAGCAAAGTTAAAGTATAATGTTCATGCATAAGTTGATGGAGTTCCACCTAAAAAGTGGTCTCTCCGTGCCAAAGTAGGGTGTCGTATTGGAGTCCACATAGTAGCTTGCATGGTCTTAAATATCGGTTATGGTCTCCTCATACATAGTTATGTATCACGTTTATGTTACTTCAAAGCATATTTTAAATGAAGAATTGATCATTCATTACATATTGAGCTTTACTCTTTGATTATTACTATACATATTACATGTGATGACATTAAAATTTCATGCATGATGACTTTACAATTTCATGAATGATGATATTACAATTTTATAAATGATGATATTATATTTACATCCCACATACTTAGTATATTCAAAAACCTAACGTATGTTTTTACCTACATGATGTCACCATGTAGGGATCAATATTCCTTCTTCAGCACGTGGCTAGATCTTTGGACAATTGAAGACTAGTAGTTTTGGTGAGTCCTCTAGTTCGGAGACCACCAATTTTCATTCAAGCTTGTACTTTTGAGACATTTAATTTGTATGTTGTATTCACTTTTGCTACATACACTTGAGGATGAGCTTTGAACATGTCTTAGCCCCCACCAAGCCATTATCTAGATGGTATGTTTTGATGAAATTTATGAAGTCTTATGTTGGTTTTCTTTTCTTTATGAATTTTATGTTGAATGTCTTGTAGTCCCATTTCCCATTTTAAATTTTGCTTTATTAATTTCAAACACCTGTGAATGCTAAATAAATGCAAAGAGGCTTGCGTGAGGTACCTTCAGGTCCCTCATTCGCCATGTTAAAACTAGGCATTAGGCTTGGGTCATTATATTACTAGTTGTGGATAGGGGTCAGTAATGGGGGAAAGTTTGGTCTCAGAACTTTGATTATGTACAAACAAGACAATCTCGTAAAAGGAAATACGATAGTAGGGGATCGTGGAATGTACCAACACTTAGAAACAACTTTGGAAAAAAGGGAGGTAGTCTATGAAGGGTCTTTACATCCCGTAAAAGCATGTACTTATCGTACTTTGGACTCATGGAATGGAATTTGTGAACTAAGAATTTTGGCTAAGTATAGGGAGGTTCTACGAGGAGAGTTTGTGGCACATAGAAAGATCTATGGTTCGTAGGAGGCATTTCGTGGTTGTGATTTTGCAACCTGAAACATTTGTTTGATTTCCATGAATGAACTCTATTGTCCATATAAGGAACTAAAAACTATAGATAGGCCTTATAGACTGTCACGACCTGAAAATTTGAGTCATGATGACACCTACTGTGTCCCACGGTAGGCAAGCCAACCCATAACCCGAAACTACTAGTTATTGGTTCTAAGGGCAGAAAACTATCTAAGAACCACAAATTTAGGAAATTAAAATAATAACAAGGATCTAACACTAACAAAAGATAATATATAAACATACACCAAAATAATCTCTCCTAGAGCCTAGAAGTCTAAAGTACAAAGCTACTAAGACAAGATACAACCCCTAACTGGATAAAAATAATATATATACATATACATGGCTAGTCTCAAAAAGAGAAATACGGGCCAAAAGTTCTTAGGGAGACTAATATGATCAAAGAACGCCAGATGCTCACCTAAGTCTTTGGAAAAATCTTCTAGTAATTGACTGGAATCAACGTAGCTGACTCATGATGTGACCTACATCTAGAGCAGATGTAAAGGTATGAGTACTGGAAGAAAGTATTGAATAGGCATCATAGACCTACTAGAATAGAATACAAAAATAGAACAATGTAGGAAGGTACACGGGTGTAGAAGACTATCTGATCTAAACATATACACCCAGCGAGTCCCCATAAGCCCAATAGGTACAACCCTTTACAAGATAATAACCCATGAACATATTAAAACCCATATGACGAACTACGCTAAGATCTAATAAGTCCGAGACTCAAGGGAAGGAGGGGAGCATAGAACCCGTACCAGTCACTACGGATGTAGGCCTCATCAAGCATAATGCCAATCATGTCAAATGTCAAAAATATGGAGAGCACAGAGCCCAAACCCGTCTCTAATGATGTGGGTTCTGTCAAGTACAATGTTATTCATGTTTAATGTACAGATATGGGGAGAAAAAGCTCGGACCTATCACCAAGAATGTGTGCCTCGTGGATGGTAACAATACAACTCGTAGCTGAACTCTCATAGTCGACTCCATCATAGGAGACTGTGTAGTAAATAACAGAAGATATAGAGATTGGACCTTTAACATTCAGATGACTCTCTCAAGAATGATCTAGCACGACACTTGATGGGAAAAATAAGTCATCTATAAGCCTAGTAAACCCCAACAGTTATAAAAGATGTCTCAATAGAGTACAGTAGGGAGGTAGAAGATAGTAGAGCCTCATGTCAAGTCGCTGCCTATTTAAAACTCAAATCATTCAGACCTAAGTCTACTATATCAGTCTACAAGGACCTATGCCTCTTGAGTCGCACTAGTAGAAAATTAATCAGTCTACAGGCCCTAAACAATGCGAGTCTATGGCATCACTAGTTAAAGCGTAGACTAGGCCAACATACGTCAATATATAACACAATCTCAAACAAAATTTCTATGTATATATATATATATCACGACCTCAGTAATAACTTCAGTATTTCAAAATCTCAACCACAAACATGTTACCAACTTGCATAGATGATGAAACGATATAGTTCAAGTATCCGCTGGCTCCAAATAACCAAACTTAATTTCACAGTATACATAACTTATTCAACTAACTCCCCACCTAATATTCATGCAATTCCACTGATATTAACGTATTTAGACTCATTCTAAAATAAGGAAAACAATAGCCTACCTATAGGTCAAACATTCTGCTCCAGCCTAGATTATCGACACTTTGGCTTTACAGATAGCCTCATAATATTGTCAAGATGTCACAAAGAGATTCACAAGGCCATAACGTTCACAAAGATATTAAAATTACAAGAAATCAAAGGGGACCAATTTTGGAGTCAAAAATGGGAAAAGTGGGACTTACACCGAAAATAAGAGTTTACCCCCAAAACAGGTCCAAATCATCTCCCTAACTTATATCCAAAAAATGGGACATAGTTTGGGGCCCAAAACCACCTTAAAAAAACACACAAAAAAACCCAAATTTAGCTAAAAATACTAACTATGGCAACAACTATTCACGAGAAAATATTAGAAACAAGGTCTCCATACTTAAAACAAAGCACACCCAAAATTCCTCTTTGAAAACCCCATAATTTAGCTTGATGAATCACTGAAAATGGATCCAAAATGCAAAAGATATCAAACCTCAAAATTCACCAAAAATGTAATATGAAAATGGCATAGGGCAGCAACTTAAGATAGAAAAGTTACCAAAATGAAGCCTCAATGGTCAAAACCATCTTTCCACAATGATCTTCAAGAAACGCGATGCAATTTACACTCTAAATCACTCAAATCATACCTATATTTTTCAAGAAACTCACTTCGAAATTACCCCTAGCAGCAGCTAGAATAATGATTTTACCTCAAGTGAAGTTCAAATAGAAGATTCCGTTCACACCACAACAAGCATCTAAAAAACTACAAAAGATAGACCCAAGAACCAGCCAAATAGAACATGTTATGCTCAAGTTATCAAATCCAAATTCTCCCAACTCACCTAAAAAACAAGTCATATCGACAACAAAATTAGCAGAAATTACCTCAAACCAAGCACCGACAAATAATTCTAACACTACCGTTGTGTTCCTCAAAATTCCACACGAAACAGGCTTTTGAATCATTCGAATAAGCCTCCAAATTAATAATTTATCAAGTCTCAAATTTAGGAAAATGGCTAGTCTAGTTTTTAAAATATGCTATATATATGCCTCAGTTTTGTTCTTCAATGGGGGTATTCGAAATTTGTTCGGAAACCTATACATGTAAACAAACTATATTCAAAATTCAATCAGAACCCCAAACATGCAAATGGACTATGACACCCCACTAAATTCTATATTTTTGGATTCAATAATCCAGTCAAAATTCTCATACAAGGTTGTTACGACTGAATGTGGGTCACACTCCCAAAACCATATTTAACTAAAATCCACTGAGGGGCTCAAAATGAGTTCAGAAGTCTCAAGAAAAGAACAAAAATGTTCTCAAGACAAAACATGACATTTTGGAGTTGCTGCAATGACAAAATTTCTATTCAAGTGTGTTTTCTAAGAATGTTGACAAAGATTAAATTTTAGCTAGTTTTTAAGGCAAAAAGTTAAATATGGTACAAACTCACCCAGAAAGTCTTGAGACATGAGGCAAACATGCATGTAACCTAATTTGGTCATTCCAAAGCTTATGAAACTATCCAAACTCTTTTTTAAGGCCATGTAATGACCTGACCTAGGGCCTAGACGTCATATGATGAATGAGACACCCATAGGTACCTCATCTAAGGCATTTTAACATATCAAAAATTCATAGGCATAAAAACTCTCAAATTATTAGAAGTAAATGGGCCAGGGGCTATATTTGGAATAATAGAAACATTTTAAAACGTACATGTCGTCCATACAGATACCAACTAGACCATGGATAAATGAAAACCAATATTGGTTTGTTACCCTCAAACAGAAAATATTCCATATGTTAACAACATAGAAAGTAAAACTCTCAAAAAATAAACATATACATCAAGTCTAAAATACATAGCAAGAGAAGGAAAATAGTGGAGTCCATAACTAAGGGCGCTTACCAAAATAAAACTAGTCTTGAACACGGGAGAACTAGCCACGAGCAGGGAAAAATGCACCTGTCCCTACATGGTTAAATCATGTAGGAAAAATATGAAGAAAATGAAATTGGAATAACTGTGCTGGTTGTAATAGATCGACTTTTGTGCTAGTTCTTGCTCCAGCATGAAAGTTCCATTTCAGGGAAGGACGGCATACTATGATACTTTTTTTTTTGTCGAGCCATAATTTGGTCTCTAGTTTGATGGTTTTAAGTGCTAAAAATCTAGTACATTCCATTTTGTTTCTCGTGTTAGTACTTTCGGAATGCACTAAGTATGTGAGATGCAATGCAAATATGAAATTGTAATGCCATCATTCATAAGTAAAGACCTATATGCATGGGATAACAAAGGGAACTTTATATGAACTTAAGCATACATAAAGAATACCATTCAATATGAACAAGAATCATGCATAAAAGAACACATGTGATAGAACCGTGTCATAGAATTATAAACCTTGTGGGATTGGACCATAACTGACATATAAGACCATGTGAGCTACTACATGAAATCCATCATAACTCCCTACATTGGCACGGGGAGACCACTTTCCAAGTAGAACTCTTTCACTTTACAAGCATCCTCATATAAGAGATCCTATGGTGGCACATAGTTAATGGGGCAAAAGGTTGCTTCAAGGGTTCCCTTACCAAAATCCACCTCAATGCCTCATTTTGTGCATAGTCATCCCACAAAATCTTTAAAACATATACTCAATCAAATCACAAGTGTCACGACCTAAGCCTTTGGCCTAGGGGTAGCACAACAAATGGCGAACCCAAAGGGACTCCAAATAAGACTCTTAAGCATACATGGCACATCCTTTGTTGCGGAAGCATAATTAAAATAATAAAAACATAAGTCTAAGGAAAATGGGACTTGGACTCAAGCTATAGGGATGTTATAGAGAAGAGGATTAGCATGAACACAACAAATAATATCTAAGGGGTGGGTAAGTATAAATCATGCTATGGAGGTAATTAGGTACTTAGGACTTCCATCTCATCAACAACATACATCAAGCATAAGAGGGGGATAAGGGAAATCTTCAATAATACACAGAAAATATAAGAGTCGAGCTCATATAATACTTAACCATATATCCAACAACACCTTTACTACAAATGGAATGGGGGGAATGGGGGACAAGGTATCTCATAGGCTCACCCTCAAATGATAGATTTCCATAAATAGACAAGTTTAAATAAAGCATGAAAGATAATGGATATTGTCCCCAAAGTGGAGGACTCACCAAAAGTTATCTTTAACCGAATTGTCTAGCCACATGGAGGAGGAGGATGAATAGAAGCTCCGGTACCTACATGGTTAGATCATGTAAGCAAAAAATATGTGTTAGTACTTGAAATGTACTAAGTATGCGGGGTGCAATGCAACAAAGAACATAATCAATAGTTAAACAATATGCATAATCATAAATAATGAATATAAAATCAATATGTCATGAATGTTCAGTGCCTTAGTCAAAATATGCATGAGGAATAATCAAGTAACATAACATATGATACGTAGATGGGAAGGGACCATAATCGACAAGTGAGACAAAGGAAGATACTACTTGGAATCCCGATGTTCACACCAAACTGGACAAGGAGTGGTCTACTTTGCCAAGGTAAATCAAACATTCACCTTACGAGAACTCTTCCATTTCACAAAGTGCTTCATAAACACCTTACGAGAACACCACCCTATTCGATTTACATATGATAAGATCCTTAAAGGAACTTCCCCCTTTTCAGTATTTAATGAATATATGCCATACATGAACACCACCATTTTTGGTTAATCATGCAATACATGCTATATGGAGCTATTAGCTAATTCATAAACCTATAGTGGTAACATAGTTAAGGGACAATGATTATCTACTAAGGTCCTCTTAATACTAAGTCAGACTCCCAAGGAATACTCAAATCATACTTACTATCATAATATGCAAAGCCTCATAAGATCATAATATCATTATGGAGTAGCTCTTCAAATCCAAAGTATCATAATTTCAAAGATAGGGCTTCATGACATTCATAACTTTTCTAAATATTCTCATATCTCATAGCATGCCTAATAGCCCTTCAAATTCATAACATTCATAATGTGCATATCTTGCCATAATGCTTTCAACATCAAAACGCTTTGTGCACAACTTAGTTAAACATGGTGGGTATGCATATATGCTCAACCTCATGCAAACGTCAAGGTTTAGGACATAAGAAGAGTACATTCACCACCTCTAATGGTACAATGGAACTAGGGTCTCCAACACACTTCCTCTACATGAAGTAATGGAAGACCGAATGAATCATACTCATCTCCATTGGCAACTCCAATTCATGTGCAATTTCACCAACTCGCCTCAAGATCCGATAAGGCCTACATACCTAGGGATTAACTTCCCTTTTTACTAAAATGTACTACACCCTTCAATGGCATAACTTTCAAATACACCCAATCATCAACTTTAAATTCAAGTTCTCTTCTTCTAGTGTCGGCATGGGATTTTTGCTTGCTTTGAGCCATTTTCAATCTTTCCCTTATCAATCTTACCTTTTCCAAAGATTCCATAACAAAATCTAGGCCTAACAAAGCCATCTCCCCCACATTAAACCACCCAACTAAGTATCTACAATGCTACCAAAAAGAGATTCAAAGGGATCCATTGCAATGCTGGAGTGATAGCTATTATTGTAAGAAAACTCTATAAGTGGAAGATGCTCATTCCAACTACCCTTAAACTCTAAGATACAAGCCCTCAGATTATTCTCAAGAGTTTGAACAGTTGTTTTGGATTTACAATTCATTTGTTGGTGAAATGCCATGCTAAGCTTGACTTTAGTATCAAGGATTCTTTGGAAAGACCTCCAAAAATGTGAGGTGAATTGAGAACAATAATAAAAAATGATAGTCAATGGGACACGTTACAATTTAACCAACTCTTGAATGTACAACTTGGCAAAATCTTCAGCACCATAAGTTGTTTTAACCAGTAGAGTGTGTGCCGACTTCGTCATTTTATCAACTATAACCTTTATGGAATCAAAATGCCTCTTAGTATTAGGAAGGCCAATCACAAAATCCATGTTGATTATTTCCCACTTCAAAATAGAAATCTCTATATATTGAGCTATGCCACCCGACCTTTGGAGTTCGGTTTTGACTTGTTTGCTATTATTGCAATCGGCTACAAACTTTGCAATATCTCTTTTCATACCACTTTGCCAATACACCTCCATCTAATCTCTATACATCTTTGTAGATTTGGGGTGAATGGAATAAGATGAATTATGACCCTCATTCAAAATCAAGTCCCTCAACCCATCAACATCGAGTACACATAACCTACCTTGATATCTAAGAACACCATCTTTCCCTTGGGAGAAAACCTCCACCTTTCCATCTCTCACCAATGACTTCAATTCAACCAACGCGAGGTCAAGGTCTTGTTTGAATTTGACCTCTTCCATAAAGGAAGACTTAGAACTATCTACAACCACCACACCTCCATTTTCAACTTTATCCAACCTAACTCCCAATCTATCCAACCGGTGGACTTCTTTTGCCAATTCTTTCTTTCCATAATCAATATGAGTCATACTCTCCATGAACATTCTACTTAGAGCATCGTCCATAGGATAATGCACACTCATGTTATAATCTTTAAGGAGTTCCAACAACCTCTTATGCCTTAAATTTAGATCCCTTTGGGTGAACACGTATTTGAGTGTCTTATATGTTGGTGAAGATATTTACATGAACCACATATAAATAGTGACACCATATCTTCAAAGAAAATACCACGACCACTAATTCAAGATCATGGGTGGGGTAATTACGCTCATGCTTCTTTAGTTGCCTAAAAACATAGGCAATGACCTTGGCACTTTGCATCAATACACACCCTAAACCAATTCTCGAGGCATCACAATAAACTACTAATCCTTCTAATCCTTCGGGTAGAGCTAATATAGGAGCGGTTGTAAACTTGTCTTTCAAAGTTAAAAAACTCCTTTCACATTCGTCGGTCCAAATAAATTTATCCTTCGTTTGTGTTAACTTCGTCAAAGGAGAAGAAATTAAGGAAAACTCTTCAATACATCTCCGATAATACCCTACCAATCCTAAGGAACTCCTGATATCTATTGGAGTCAAGGGACTAGGACAATTCCTTACCACCTCCATATTTTTTGGATCCACCTTACTCCCTTCACCCGACACCACATGACCTAAGAATGCAACTTCCTTCATTAAAAATGCATATTTTTTCAAATTTAGCAAACAACCTTTCTTCCCTCAACCTTTGCAACACTAACCTCAAATATTTCACATGCTTTTCTTTACTTCAGGAATAAATCAAAATATTGTCAACAAATACCACCACAAACATATTGAGGTAGGGTTTAAAGACCCTATGTATGAAATCCATAAATATTGCTAGAGCATTAGTTATGCCGAAGGACATCACCACAAATTCATAATGTCCATATCTTTTTTTGAAGGCCATTTATGGAATATCAAACTCCCTTACCCTTAATTGATGATACTCAGACAAAAGGTCAATCTTTGAGAAGTGACTAGCCCCTTGTAGTTGATCAAATAAGTCATATATTATTGGCAGAGGGTACTTGTTCTTTACCGTGACCTTATTTCGATGCCAATATACATGCACATTCTATGTGAGATATCCTTCTTCCTTACAAATAACACCAGTTCACCCCAAGATGACTTGCTAGGCCTAACAAATCCCTTCTCTAATAGGTCCTTCAATTGATCTTTTAACTCCTTCAACTTTGCCAAGTCCATACGATAAGAGGGAACAAAAATGGATTTAGTATTAGGGGGAAGGTCTATACCAAAATCTATATCACTCTTGGGAAGGACACTGAGAAACTCATTAGGAAGGACAACAAGAAACTCATTAATCACTGGAATTGTCTTAATAAGAGGGACTTTAGATTCAATATCCCTAACTCTTACAAGATATTAAATGCAACCCTTAGATATTAATTCCCTAGCCTTAAGATAATAAATGAATCTACCCTTAACCATCAAATCATGACCTATCCACTCAAGAACGGGCTTATTAGGAAATTAGAACTTAACTTTGCGGGTTCTACAATCAATAGACGCATGATATACATGTAGCCAATCCATCCCAAGAATAATGTCAAAATCTACCATGTCAAGCTCAACGAAATCATAAGGCAAGACTTTATATAATATAGACACAAGACAACTCCTATACACTATTATAGCAACAATAGACTCACCAACAGGGGTATAAACGCCAAAGGGTTCACATAACATTTTAGGATACACATGGAATATATTATCAACAAAAAGAGTAATGAAACAAAGAGTGGCACTCAAATCTAATAAAACATATACATCAAGATTGCAGATATTTAACATACCAATAATAATATTGGGCATCTCATCCACCCCTTGCCTTCCTTGGAGAGCATAAAATCAATTATAACGTGAAACACCTCCTTGTTGACCACCTTGTTCCCTTTGGTCACCATGAGTAACTTGTCCTTGAGGTCGGCCATCTCTACCCTTGTTTGGATAATCCACAATCTTATGGCCCATTTTTCCACACAAAACAAAGTACCCGCATCCCTATAGTATCTACCACCATGATTCTTACCACACCTTTCACACTTAGAAGAAATTGGACCACCATTACCACCTTGAGCTATAGGGTTGGTCATCCTATCATTAGCAAATATTTGGCCTTGAGCATTAAAGGACCTTTGACCATAGAATTTGTGGCCTAGTTGAAAATGACCACCTCTAGCATCTTGCAATCCCCCATCATAACGAGCCCTCTTGGACTTCCCAATTCTCTTCTTTCTAAGTTACTCCTCTTCAAGTTGCTTGGCATAAATCGTGAGCCAAGACAAGTCCATATCTTCTATGAGCTTGGTCGTGTGACATTCTTCATTGATCATGTCAGACACTCCTAACACAAACTTGTGCATTCTTGCCCTAAGAACGGCGACCAAGTGAGGAGCATACTTTGAGAGGTTATTGAATTTAATGAAATACTCCCAAACACTCATAGAACCTTTATTGAGGTTCATAAACTCCTTCGTCTTCGATTTCCTTAGGTCCATAGGGAAGAAATAATTGAGGACGACGGCCTTGAATTCTTCCCAAGAGATAGGCTCTCCATTCTCTTTCTCCCTCTTCCATTGAACAAACCATAATTGAGCAAGGACTTTTAGTTAGTAAGCCATTAGTTTTGCTTTCTCCTCTAAGCTGACTCCCATACTGTAAATAACCTTGTACACCTCGTCGATGACTTCTTGGGGTTTTTCTTCAACTTTTGAGCCAAAGAACTCCGGAGGATTCATCCTTGTGAAATCCCTCACTCTCAAAGTGGGGGTAGAAGCATGAGGAGCTTGAACTCCTTGATTGGCCATGATCCCTGCCAACAAATTGACCATATTATGGTATTTGACATGAGTGACCCCTTCTTATTCTTAGGCAAATTGTGGGGCTGGAGGGGCCGGTTCACATCCAGAGTGGAAGCTCTTTATGCCATTATTCTTGGTGGAATGATCTAAAATAGCAAAGGATTATCCATTAGAAATAAAAAGTCTTAATTCAACTCCTTCAGAATGACATAGAATATGAAGAAGTAAATCAATCCTAAAATGCTTCATAGCCTCTTATTCAAAGTTGTTGCGTACTTCACAACCATGAATAAAACTCTAATTGATGTAGTGTGTTGGATTTCTGATAACTATTTACAAAGCTAGTGCTCTGATATCAAGCTTTTTCATGACCTAAGACAAGGGCCTAGCTGTAACACAGAAAATGGGGAATCCGAATGGACCCAAACAAGCCTCTTAAGCATACATGGTACATCCTTAGTTGCAGAAGGATAATTAAAACAACAAACACATAAGTGTGAGGGAAATGGGACTTTGGACTAAAGCTATGAGAATGTAGTAGGGAAGAGGATTAGCATGAAGACATGGCAAATAATATCTAAGGGGTGGGTAAGTATAACTCATACTATTGGGGTAATTAGGGACTTAGGAATTCCATCTCATCAACAACATACATCAAGCATAATAAGGGGATAATGTCTAAGGGAAATCTCCAATAATACATATAAATAATAAGAGTCGAGTTGATAGAACACATAACCATATATCCAATAACACATCTACTATGAATGGAAAAGGGGCCAAGACATCTCTCGGGCTCACCCTCAAATGATAGAGATCCATAAACAGACACATCTAAATAAAACATCAAATATAATGGATATTGTCACTGAAATGGATGACTCACCAAAAGTGATCTTCAACTGAATAGTCTAGTCACGTGGAGGAGGAGGATGAGTAGGAGCTTTGGTCCCTACATGGTTAGATCATATAGACAAAAAGTATATGTTAGTACTTGGAATGTACTAAGTATGTGGTGTGTAATACAATAAAGAACATAAGCCATAATTAAACAATATGCATAATTGTAAGCAGTATATTTAAGCTCAAAATATGTATGAGGAATCATCAAGTCACATAACATATCATACATAGATAGGAAGGGACCATAATCCACATGTGAGACCAAGCAAGTTGTTACTTGGAATCTCGATGTTTACTCCACACCAAAAAAGGAGTGGTCTACTTCGCCAAGGTAAACCAAATACTCACCTTATGGGAACTCCCTATAAGACCCCACTCAATGAAGTATGAAAGTCCAAGACAAGAGTCTTAAATTTTTTTTGAAGTGGCAATTTTTCAAAGGGGTTTACAAGTTGTAGGTCGTAGTACAAGTCGTATAGTGGTTCGTGAGAAATTAAAGTAGCTCAATTTGGAGGATCAACTTTATACGAATGTTTTTACATGTCATATACAATTTTATAAATCGTAAATATTGTTCATAGAATAATGTTCAAACTTGGTGAAATTGGGATTCTTCAGGAATTTGATCTATGACTTATCATATGACTCGTAGAATCTTCTACAAGTCGTATTCCATGTCATGGATTTGTAGATCAGGGAATAGAATCTGAAAGTTCAAAAGTTGTATCAGAAAAAACCACCCTTTTTATGGCCCATAGAATGGACCACCACCTATGAATGGGGTCTCCTGGTCCTATCCAGCCAGATTTGTTTATTCCTCAAAGGACTCCTTATTAGCATAAGCAACCCTAATCTATTCATTCCCTTTCACTTCTAAAATGCCCTAAGTCCAAAAACTCTCTCAAACCTCATTCAAGAGCTCTAGCAAGAAGACCCAAATTAGGGTTTCAGTTCTTCATCACCGTGCCAGATATTTTTCCATTAAATCACCAAGGCATGTGGGTTTGATTGTGGAGACCTTCCTTCCCACAAGTCCAACCATCTTTTTTTACAACTACATGAAAGCGTGTTATGAACTCTTGCATATGATGTTAATATTATGCATTCTATGATGGTCTATTTTATGCATTATATACATGGATCAAGTTTGGATTCTTCAAGTATTGATTGTAAGCATGAATACTTATTAAAGGAATATTTCATGAGTTAATTTATATTTATTGAAAGATTGTTAAGCATGAATATCTATTGAAGTAAACCATGAATGATTGTGAATGTGAGGTGGATTTCATCATACCTAAATTGGGGCTTTCTACTACAAGGTTGGTGAGTTGGTTTGAATATCATCCAAATAAACTGATTTTCAATTCTCAATGACTCATACTCTTGAATTTCATGATTTTAAAAACATGTGCATCAACCCACCATGTTTGACTAAATTATCATGACAAAGATTCTTATGTTGATGAGACGTTATTTCATGAATTGCAAGGCAAGCATGATATGATAAATTATGGGCTCCTAAGCATGCATTGAACTAATTAAAGGTTCCTATGATTTGTAAGTAAGGTGTTGAGCCCTTATGTTCTATTCCACCCTCTTATGAATGAATATTTCCTACATAAAGGGGTTAAGTTTATGAATGTTTTTATCCTCTAGTATACGGTATATGTTCACTTGTAGGGGTCAAGTATATGAATGAAATACTCTTATCATGTTGCTATGTTTCTACATGCCATTCAAATTAAGATTTAAATTATAGTTTTGTTAAGTTATCTGTGGGATTAGACTTAGCACCGAAAGAGACTTAAGGTGTAGGCTCGACCCAAGAGGTCTTTATATAAAGTCTTGGTCTCTTAACTATGTGACACCATAGGTTTATGTTATTTTTCCTTAAATGGGTTTTTACTAGTGGATCCAACTAGGTCAAGCTACCCACTATGTGGGGTCAAGTTTTGCTTACCTTGGCAAGTAGACCACTCTTTTTCTGGTGAGGATTTAAGCATCGAAATTCCAAGTAGTAGCTCGCTTGGTCTTATATATCAGTTAAAGTCTTCTCCCACATATGTATGTTATCTTATGCAAGTTCAATTACCTCCATGCATGTTCAATTAAAGTAATTATTTTACATGTTATATTGAGCTTCTGTCTATTGATCATGATTATGCATCTCGATTATCATGGCTTACTTTCCTTGCTTGCATTGCACCCCACATATATAGTACATTCCAAGTACTAACACATACTTTTTCCCTACATGATCTAACCATGTAGGGACCGGAGCTCCTATTCATCCTCCTCCTCCACGTGGCTAGCCAAAGTATTTAAAGATTATTATTGGTGAGTCCTCCACTTCGGGGAAAATATCCACTTTACTTTCATGCCTTATTTAAGACTTCTATATTTTGGATACTTATCTTTAAGGGTGAGCCCGGGAGATATCTTGGCCCCCATTCCATTCATATTAGAGGTGTCGTTGGATATGAGAATATACGTATTGGGCTTGACTTCCATTATGTTTATGTTATCATGAAGGACTTCCCTTAGTCCCTATTCCTTTCTATGTGATAATATTTGTTGATGATATGATAGAAGTCCCATGTCCCGGTAACATCCCAATAGCGTGAGTCATACTTGCCCGTCCCTTAGACTTTATTTGTTATGTGATTCATGCAAATCCTCTTCCCTAAAACATTTCTATAGCTTGAGTACAAAGTCCCATTTCCCTTAGAATTATTTGTTTCTTTCTTGATTATTTATTTATGCTTCCACAACCAAAAATGTGCAAATGATATGTTAAGGGGCTTGTTTGAGTTACCTTCATTTTTTCTATCCACCGTTTCACGTCTAGGACCTAGGCTTGGGTAGTGACACTCCCCCATTTGGAAATTTCTTAATAAACACCTTATAGGAACACCACCATCTGCAGTTTACATATGGTAAGAACCCTATGGGAACTTCCCCTTCTTTGGTATTTAATGAACATGTGCCTTACGGGAACACCACCCTTTTTGGTCAATCATGTAATACAAGCTATATGGATCTATTATCTTATTCACAAACCTATTATGGCAACACGGTTAAGGACAATGGTTATCTACCAAGGTCCTCTCGGTGCTAGGTCAAAATCCCAAGGAATGCTCAAATCATTCTTATAATCATAATATGCAAAGCCTTATAACATTGTAATATCATTATGGATTAGATATTCAAATCCAAATAAGCCTCTTAACATATCATTTGCACATCTTTGGTTGCGGAAGCATAATTAAGAAATAAACAAGTAACAATTAAATTTTTATGGGGAAATAAGACTTTGGACTTAATCTATTGGGGTGTTGTAGGGAAGAGGATTAACATGAATCACATAACAAGTAATTTCTAAGAGGCGGGTAGGTATTACTCACGCTATGAGGATGATTAGGGACTTGGGACTTCCATCATATCCTCAACACAACAAGTATAGAAGGGGGAATAAGGACTAAGAGATGTCTTCCATAATTACATAAGCATAATAGGAGTCAAGCTCATAACATACATTTCCATATCCAACAAAACCTCAAATATGAATGGAACAGGGGAAAAGACATCTCCCCATCTCACCCTCAAATGATAAATATCTAACGATAGAAGATCCTTAACAAAAACATGAAGGTAACAAAAAATTAAGACCAAGTGAGCTACTACTTGGAATCTAGGTGTTCACTCCATACCGAATAACGGAGTGGTCTACTTTGCCAAGTTAAACCAAACACGCATGTTATGGAAACCTCCCCTTTTTGGAAAAGTGCTTTACAAATACCTTACGAGAACAACACCCTTTTTGGTTACCTTATGGGAACAACCCGTTTTTTTTAAATTACAAGATAAAATCCTTACGAGAACACCACCCTTTTTCAAAAAATAGAATGTGGAAGCCTTACGGGAACCCCACCCTTTTAGAATATTAAGTGGCATGTACCTTATAGGAACTTCCCTTTTTTAGTTAGCCATGTCACAAGCAATTCACAACCTATGGTGGCAACATAGTTAAGGGACAATGGCTACCAACCATGGTCCGCTCGGTGCTAGATCACAATCCCCAAAGAATACTCAAATCATACTTATAATCATAATAGGCAAAGAATCATAATATCATAACATTTCCATAGAGTAGCTCATCAAAATCAAAGCTTCATAATATCAAAATAGGGCCTCTCAACTTTCATAAATTTGACAATATGTTCACATCTCATAGCATGCATTATAGCCCTTCAAGTTCTATAACATTCATAGTCTACATGTATTACAATAAGACTTTCATCAACATAGAATCTTGTCATGTAACCTTGATCAAAGCGTGGTGGGTATGCATGCAAAACTTAAAATCATGTGGTTCAAGAGTGTGGAACAAGAGAAGAGTAAACATCCATTCATTTTAAAGTCATTCAAATCAACCCAGCAACATTATAGTAAGAGCCCAAATTTGGGTATCATAAAATCCAACTAAAATTCATAAGTTCTTCATAACTTTCATGGAATCATAAAGTGCTTGGCTTTATTATCATGAATTCCATCATAATATCAAACCCCAATGGTATCCAAGCATAATCAAATCATTGCTTCAAGGATTCCAACTTAAATCATGTATACAATGCATTATAAGATTTATCCATAAGGAATTCAACCTAAAACAATTGTGAAATTTTGTAGAGGAGAAGAATTAGCTTCATGGGTGAAAGAATCCCCATGAATTAAGCCCACATACCTTAACCTTTTAATTTCTTAAATAAAAGCTTGAGGAAGGATTGGAGCTTGAATTGAGTTCTTGAAATCCAAAGCAAGTCCTTGAAGTCTTGAGATTGAATGGAAGGTTTGAGAAGATTAGAGAGGAATTTTTAGAGTATTTCATGAACTTTAGGGATGAAAATGGCTTAGGAATGAGGGAATCCCGTCTACATAGGCATTGGGTTATTACACAATTTCCCTTAAGTGAATATGAAAATTTACAAAACTTTTTGGCCTACAGCGCGGCAAGTCCGCGATGCAGACATCTTGTGGAGTAATGTTTTTGACCAAGGTGACACTCCATGGTCACCTCCATGAGTTGTGGGAGGAACCCACGAGCCGTGGAGTCTACCTAGGGGTGGCCCTTGGCTTGAAGCCACTGGGAGGCTAAGGCACCCACTACGGACCCTTGTATAGGTCGTGTGTCCTCACCATGGGTCATGGTGGGGTCTTGTGATACCCTATACCCAGGAAAACTCTAAGTATTAAATCACCATCTCAGAACTTACATCTTTATACGGGAGCTTGTATAGACCATGAAGCTTGGTATGGACTATGATTCCTTTAATAAGAATACCCATGACTTGATTTTTCTAAGTGTCAGAAGGGTCACTTCCATGGACCCTTGTACGGTTTGTGTGCCCTCACACGAACTGTGAGGCTCTTGTACGGGACCCTTGGATACTTTTTAGTGCTTGTTTCATTAATGGACTTGTAATTTAGGTTATTTTTAATGGTCATTTATGACTTTGTAACCTATCCTAAACCCCCCAAAAAGACCTATACTCCTCCATCCTTATTTAGTTTCATTCATTACACTTAGTACTCTAAAATTCAAATCCTAAAAACTCTCTTTACAAGTCTTGTGACTAGGAATTCAAGCTAGGACTTCAAGGAGATTTCAATTCAAGTCTATTTCCATCTAAATTCTTCTAGATTCCACAAGATATGTGAAAATTCATTTATGGTCCCTTTCAACCATGATGACTCTAAAAGCTTTTACGACTTAATTTATGAATTTTAAGTTACCTTGAATATGGGTCTTTTAAAATAATGTTGATTTGATTAAATTGAGATATGGGTTGTGTTTGATTATTGTTTTTAAAGTAATTTAAGCCCAATTAAGATGAATTACGTTTAAATATGCAGGTGTAATGACCCTATTGTGACAACCCTCGTGAGAGGAGGCCACTACCGTAAATTCTAGGCTTACGTAATACTTGTAAAATATTAAGAGTTTAATACGCGATATATTAATCATAACTGAATAATAAATTTATAATAATTTAAACCAATTTATAGCGTAAGCACCTTTCAAAATAATTTAAACCAATATCTTGCGAGATTGTTTTTCTACATTACCCATACTACTACAGTACATGATACAAATTATTACCATGTTAAAATACCGAGACATAAAACTTATTAGCTTTTGGTTCATACAATCGCCTCAAAATAAT